>JAQFYU010000470.1:0-21864 GCA_034694905.1 Ceratophysella granulata | reverse complement strand
AGCAATGTTAGGGCTCCTTGAACCCAACGTCCTGTACCGAAGTAGTACAAAACTGAACTTCCATCTACCGCCCAATCGAACAAGCAGAGAAAGAGCGAGAGCCGAAGCTTCCGGATCTCAGTATCAGTCAATTTTAAGCCAACAGGCGCATCGGAATTGGCGTCAGGAAGATTCATGTTGACATCGGAAAGCGGTAAGACAGATGGCCCGGATTTACGACGACTCAGACCAATACCAATACTTGGGTCATCTGATTGAAGGAAGAATAAGAGAAGCGGCGTAGAACTGGAACGCTCTCTTCCTGCAACAACCATTACGTGTTAATGACAATAGTTTATAGTTTATGGTAATCATGTGATTTGTTTTGATTTAGCTTGTAATCTGAGAACCTTGCTGATGAGTCCACCATCATCGCTTTTCAGCTCCGACTACTTTGTACTTCCCACTGGAATTCATTTACGGAATGACTGGATTATTTCTCTGGACAGAATAGTGAGCCTACCATTTTCACACTAAGACATTCCGAAAAGAATACTCGAATTGTAGTAAGTGACGCGTTGAGTGGTCAGAATAGACAGAATACTGGACATGAAACCCAATTTCCTTCATGTTTATCCGGAATTCCGGAAATCGAGAGGTCGAGGCCATTTCATATTATTCTTTGGTTTTTCCTTCCTTATCCACGCTCGACATTTCCGTGCAATATATCCAGTAGGCAACAAGTAGTGAAAGTGAATCATTTCATTATTATTCACACGCGGACCTGGGGCGTGTGAAGTATGCTTGCCTTTGCCTTCTGGTCTGGGTATTTGAGATTCAATTCCATAGTATAAGCTCAATGTTCTTTTACACTCAATGGAAATTCCTGCAAATTAAAATTAAATCTTGTCATCTTGAATTGTATTTGAATTTTAATTAATTACGTAAACCCCGAAACCAAGTGGTTTATTTTGTACCTAATCATTAATAATTAGTTACAGAATAGAATACCGCGTACTTAACGCTCATAGCGTCACCGGTAAGTATACCTCATCCTACCCTCAGCCACGGCCTATTGTTCCAAAGAAATGTCAGTTAGTTTTGGTTTCAAATGAATCAGATGGCAGAGCAATTTCCCTGAGAAATGAGCGGATTAGTTTACAAACCTTGATTTGGAATGGAAGTATGTACATATTTAGGTACGGAAATCCGTTTCCGATAATTGCTTGAAGGGTTCAAGTGAGTGACCTTCCTCGATGTGAGCCCTTGAGCCTAGCCGGTCAGAAAAAATACGCGATGTAAAATTTAGGAGTTCTCGGAAGGGCAGAAGACAGGAGAAACGTGGAAATTCCATCCAAAAATAAAGTGGACAAGAAAAAGGGAAGAATGAATGAGGGGATACCATTCAACAAATTCTCATTGATGCACTTTTACAATTACAATTGAAATTTGAATTTTGCCTACTGATTACAATAGTTAAATGTTAAATTATAGTAGAGCTCAGATTTTTTTATTGAATCTTCGACAAAATGAATGAATTGCAAGTTTGAGATATGCTTAGATTAGAGGTTAAATATTTCGCGTAAGGTGCGGCGTGCCAAAGAGGATACTTATGTAAATCTATATGTTCGACCACGATATGTTGAAGATTGGAGATTATGATATGATATGATGTATTTTTTTACGAATATCAAAATATGTAATTGAAATATTAGAACTTTCGAATGTCATTAAATATCAGATACAACATATTGCTAAATCAACTAAACAACTAATTCGTATTGGGTTAATTTCGTAGTTTAAATTCATATATTAAGGACGATATACGCCATCGGCCTCTGGCCTCATTCTCAATGCTTAATTTGAAATTAATTGAAAATCACCAGTTGTCTAATACCATAATCGAGCACCACTGAGCGAATTTGAATATATTTTGCCAATATATATGCAAAGTTTCAGCTTGATTTGATGGTTCGGGCGAAAATTAGGCTGAAAAAATCACATTAAAAAACCTAAATGGTTTCTAATTAATTATATACAACTTGATTTCCTAATTATTTCATCAATTGAGCTCAAATTTGATACATATGGTGATTCTGTTATGTAGCATCGCGTAGTGGTACTCGATTTTTGAATTAGACAACTGCGGTGACTTACAATTAATTTCAAACCCATAATTCAGAATGAGGCCAGAGGCCGATGGCGTATATCGTCCTTAATTGAAATAACTGACTAGACTTGAATTAATTATAAAGTTAAAACTGAGTCCTGAGCGGTCTTATTTATAAATTTGAAACACCTGTGGGCCTTCACAAACCAGGATACATCGCAAATCAAAATATCGGTACTCTGATTTTAATAAGTTTTTTTATATTCATCTCTTTGATTGCATTTTATCTCGGATAATTTTTGATTTGATAGATAAGTGAACTGGTGAAGTTGACTTTGAGTTCGACTTGCACAATACAGATGTCTCCCCTCTTACCTGAAACCACGGCGGTGGATTTGGATTATTCTTGTTCAAAACGGGACACACACTCCATTCATTTCCTTTATTTCGTTTCTTCCAACAACGTAAAACATAAATAGACCCAATTTTTGTTTGTTGACCCCTTCTATTTTTGACTACTTACACATTTTTTTCACTTTTCATAAACTTGCGACGGATTGAATTCGGAAGGCGTTGAATTGGGACTGTGTGAACGGTTGACATGGAGGGCAGCGAACCTGGGGTGAGCTGAAGCTGGAAACTGCTGAACTGACAACTGACTGATAAAAGTCAAAACTCAAAACAAACCTATTACAAATACAATGAGACATCACTGCTGACACCGAACACCGAAAGTTGTACAAAGGTCAGCTGTCAGAATGCCACAATCTGGCAGATTTATTAGTCTCAGTCCACATCAACAACAAAATCATCTGCTCAAGAAAGAACAAGAACAAGGTAAGCAAGCTATCAGCGGTGCTGTTAGCAGTTCGTCTATCATCAATTCAATTCACAATTCAATTATCAATTTAAATCTATATTGTGTCAAATGTCATGCATCATGCGGGAAGCGGGGTGGATTGTAGTTGTAGCTGTAGTCATCGAATCAAGTCGAGACGCAACTATTGTTTAAACAACTTCTAGACACCTTCTCGGATCTTTACTAAAATGAGTGTCTATTTTCTGTTGATTTTTGCCATAGGCGCGGGAGTTCATATGCACGGCGAACCCACCGAGATATTTAAAAATAACTTCATTTTTAAAGAAAAACGAGCTATTCAGCTTCCCTCATCCCTGGGAATCTATTTAGCTTGCTAAGGTAGCTAAATAGCTTCCCAAGGGCAGCTGATTAGCTTCCAAGCGAGCTAATTAGATTCCCAGGCGAGCTAAACAGCCCCTTTCTCCTGGACTGAGAGAGTGGTTGGTTCATACAGGTGTCCAAGGTCTTGTGAAAATTGGTCAGATTACCTTCGATCCCACCCGTGACCTGTGACTTAATCAAACACTCTGCCTGCAGAAAAGTTGTTTAAACAAAAGTTGCCTATTTCGATGAGTACAACAACTTTTGTGGGGGTAATTTCTTCGTAAAGGTCACGAATCACAAGGCTCCCAGTTCCCATACCACCGGTGACCGGCCCCGGCCTACTGGAAAATGACTTATATTATACTTAACTCTATTAGTTTCGAGCACACGCTTATCCTATGTACGTACAATCCATCCTGTCAGGCTTATTGAGTGTATTGAAGGATTGAAGCAAATCACAAATAGTAACTGGACAGGTCGCATGTCGCACGTCAAATTGTAACATTTTGTGACATCACATGGCTATGGCTATAGTGACTTTATTTTCAAAGGACATACATCGAGTCATATATATGCATGACTCTAGAAGCTGTAAGTACTCTTCGAATATTCGAGTTCGAGATATAAAAATTTTTTTTACAAAATTCCAACCGGGTGGATTGTTCAGGTCAAATGTTGTATGTCAAAGGGAATGTGACAACATTTTCCCCGCAAAACGTTTGACCCAATTTCTCGAATGACCTTATTAAATAGGCGGGTAATAAATGAAATTGAATACATGCAGAACACAGAAATCATTTCCTTTCAGTTGCCAGTTGTTAGTTGCTATTGCTAGCAGGTCATACGTACTTCTAATCAATATTCAAAACTTAAAATCGGCTTTCTTTAGGGGGCTTTCAGTTGTATTGTACTCCGAAAATATCAGTTACACTTGGATTACACCAACAAAACAGTCAACATCCAATCAACGCCCTTTGCTGTTGATTCTTCTCGTTGGTGTCAGGTACAGCAGGCAGTTCTCAGTCTCCGTGATGTCAAATATCAATCATCAATACATGAATTGTTGCGCCTTAGGGGGCGGTGGTCAATGATGAATTTGGTAGAGGTCAGTCAGGTCGTCTTTGAACTCTTGCGTCAATTCCAATTCTGTGAATTTTGAGAATTAGGCTTATGCATACTATGTAGATTGTAGTTAGTATAAGAGTTATAATAAACAGGTTTAGAGACTTGGCACTCAGCAAAGCAGACTCATTCATAAGTGCAAGTAAAGTCAAAAGTAAATGCTTGTTTCGTGAGGCTCGTGTGCCCTCTTCATTCTCCCCAATTCATCTACATCTGCATTTATGTACGCTACTTACATTCAGGTCCATGTGTGGGTATGCTAGTATGCTTTGCCTGGGTCATCCTATTTTGTCTCATTTTTTTATTCTGATATCAAAGCAGGATTTGATGTGTTTTATGTCTTATGGACGTTGATTAGAGTCAAGAGTCAGTTTGGAACCAGTTCAAACTAGTTCTTACTGGCCACATGTCATCCATCTCGTCCCATCCATCAATATACATGAACTATAAAGCCATATAGCATGAAGATAGACCATAGTCAGGGCATCCATAAGGGGAAAGATAAGACCATATAGGAATCATGCAGAGACCAAATGCAGACACACGTACATCTCAAGGAATTAACTACTCTTGGTTGACGCGAAGCATTTAATCAAAATACGACTAACTGGTCTGACTTCGGCTGATTAATCCAATACTCAACAAACAAACTTTTCGTACTCTCGCGCCACTCCGCCATGTCCAGCATCTGAGCATCATACTCAACTAAATATCTACATACATTCAAACATGTCTGAACTTCCTGATCATGAATTACGTGTCAATGTAGCTTGAGGGATACGGATCTAGAATTTGGAATTAGGTTGAATGCAGAATTAGGATACACACACACATTCTATTAACTAAATACTTACTGAGATGATTTGATTAGGTTAGGTTAGGATTCCGAAACGTTCATTATAGTAAAATGGCGCTGTACTCCGTAGGTTAGGTTTTAGGTGGATACCGCGTGTATCCTTATCCTGAATTCAGCCCAGAATTTCACTTGTCTCATTTTTCACAACCTTAGCGCTGTGAAGTGAAAGTGTCATGTTCGCATATTTTGTACAAATAATATGGCTTCTTTGCATATCTATTGGTAAGTAATCACAATCAGACATGAAGGCGTTTGACCGCTAACCCTGTTTGGCGAGCATATGCAGACTTCTGTACTTTCTTATCTTCAAAAATTGAATCATGACTGAAATAATCAGTCCAATATTCTTTGTATCTTTACAACTGCTTGCGTCTGTTCTATATTTTAAATCATAGATTACCCATCGGCCATGAATCTAGCTTGAAGCTTTCCAAAAACGCTTCTTCTATTTAGAAATGGACCTATTCCATTGTGTATTTTGTCTATATGCGTCATATCATATGTCATATGTCCCTTCTGATCTCCTAGAGATCTCTGACGTGGTTAGTGCTCGAGAGCGGATAGAATGAAGACTTGTTTTCAAACAAACTCATCAAAGCCCAATCCTCAACACGTCCTCATTCCAAAAGAGAACAGTTGATTCATGATATTCCTGATTAGAAGTTAAGAGATGGAGGATGGACTGAATTCTTGTAGAGTCTTCTTCCAAGATTTCGAATGTAGACGAGTGGAATTGTTTACGACGTAGTTAGTTTGTTTGTAATCGGTTGGGGTTGTGTGTAATTCGAAGTGTCTATTTGCTGGATCATCTCTGTCATCCAGCCCAGCCTCCCACGCCCAAGTCAATGACATCTCATAAAAATCCAATGGACTCTGTTCCGGCTTATGATGTAGCATTCATAGCATGACCTCCTTTTTTTAAACGCCAAGTTACATTTATTTAGGATTAATAGTATCTATGTAGCTTCTTTTGGTCTAGCATGATCCCGAACTGGACAAAAGGTTCAGGGTTCAGATTTAGACCCCTGGTCTCAACTCGAGTTGACATTGATGGGATCTTGGATTTTGTACTTTTCCAACGGTACTTACATGAAATCGGAAAAGACCTTGCTAGACAGACAGATTGCATGGCCATCACGTTCACTGATCATGACAATTCCCAGAATAGCTCACCTTCTTTCTGCCACCTCAGATATTGGGTTCAAATGACTGGAGCCGGTTCTGGGTTGTTTTTGTTTTGCAATCACTTAGTTGCATATTAGCTAACGAACGTAGTCCATGCATTCTTCTAGTGTTACGCTCTGGGTGGCGTGTGTGGAAGGAGTGTCTGTTCTGGAATGAATGGACACTTCTGGATTCTGGAGCTTGGTGGATGACGTGAGTGAGAGCTTAGGACCAATTAGAAGCCATTTCTTGGAGTCTTGGGTCTGCGTGTGTGGCCTTGATGGGTCGTAGATCCAAGTTCCAGTCTATTTCTGGAACTTGCACTAAATGGAGTTAATTTAATCCATGCCAACGTTTTTATAGGCACTAGGATTAGACTCCCAATGGATCTCCAATACCTGGATCAGACAATTACAGATTGTTTCCAGTGTTAGGCAGAATATATTGTTTGAACAGCAGATGACATGACATTGCGACTTAGAACCACGTGCTATGTTCATGTTCAATGTGTCTCCAGGGCCATTTGATATTGCTTCCTGTGTCGCCTTGTATTCTTTCTGGATGGATTTCCAAACTCTGTTCCATTCCATTAGGCGTTTAGGAGTAATAGCACAGAGTTAAATGAAATTGTTCCGCTTAAGCTCCACTTACCAGATTAGACTCACGTATGCTTGGGTACAGTAGATTAGAGAGTACACAAGATAATAGATGCCTGAGTGGATGTCATAAGATTGGGCGAATGACGGGATGGGATGGGAAATTCCATTGTTCCTCTTCTGTGATCTGCATGAAATGAAACAGAGAGAACATGTTAACAGCTGTCAACTCGAAATTTGTATCTTCTATTATGATGACTCTATCTGGTAGTCGAATAACTGACGCTTGGTTGGATGGAAGATCATATGTTTAGTCTGGCTCTGGATCCAGTATGCATTCATTTCAGCATGGACTTCGATGCGAGGTTCCAGGACCGCATTATGAGACCATTTCACGCTAGTGATGTTACGCGAATCAATTTGCGTCATTCCGCAATTGTATTGTCGTCCACTTCACGAGGATACCAAACTCAAACTCAGCCAACAATTCCTGCTCTCATCTCATGCATTCCACAATACAGTACGTTCCAAGGTTTTGATTTTTTAAGATTCAAATTACAACTGTTATATTGTTTAAAATGCTGATGTTAGATGCGTAAAAATGACTTTTAGCTATAGCCCGAAATGAAATGAATTTCAGCGTAAACTAAGAGCGAAAAAGTGTTACCTCGCGTAGGATTAGAACTTAGAACTACTGCACCTAGTCTAGTCGTTAGGAAGGAGAACATTCCGAACCACTCGGCTACTATTTAGGATGATCAATAACGAGTTTGCTTGTTGAAGATGGTATTCCACCCAGATGAAATTGCTCGAATTTGACTAAGATGAGGTGTGATTGAGTTTGAGTTGAGAACTGGTTGAGTATTAAGTGATTTCAGATCAAGATTAGGTAGGATTGAGTTTGAGTTGAGAACTGGTTGAGTATTAAGTGATTTCGGATCCACCAGGCGTGAGTTTACACCATACCACACAAAGCTCAAGTGAAAGCCAGAGGTTAATAGCATCAGCATCAAACACTATAGAAGTACTGCTCTGCTTATGTGCTACGTGCTACTCACATCCGAATTCCGAAATTCGGAGAAATACGTCGAACGGTGAAAGTGGGTTGTATTGTAGATAGGGCTGATATTTTTCATCGAATGTGACATGTGAAGTGTGGGCGGTCGCATTGTACATAGATTCCTGAAGGAGGACAAGTTAAGTGTGGGTCTCTGTCTCTGGTGGGTAATGAACGTGGGTCTAAGTGGATCCTTTAATTAGTCCTTGGGTCTTCTACTTCTTCTCAAGCCAGAGTCTGGCTAATTGCCGTGTAATTCTAGGTTCTTGCTTCTGTGGAAGGATGGATGAAGTTAGTAGATTGAGAAAGTCCAACTTGTATGCTAATTTCGTTCTCAATACATTCTCTGACGTCTTTTCCTTCTCAATCACATCAATTCGTACACCAGAACTTAGCTACTGTACTGCCGCCGAGCTCTATACTGAACTCCTGTTGCTTCCTTGAGCACCCTATTTAAATTCCCCCTGATAAGGATCGAACTGCGCGCATGTCGTTTGCACGTCTCTATCTCAAACGAGAGAAACCACTCGACGCTTTGCATGAGCGGGAAAAGTTTAAAACTCGACTCAGATTTGATTTGGGCTTATGGATGTATTCACTATTTCTACGCCATATTTTCGACAAATTGAACAAGCGTCTTAATCGCTCATTGTCCTTGGGAAAAACATGGATGTCTTAGGTCCTGGATCATGTCATGTTCGTGCGACTTTGTACGTTCAGTTCAGCGTCCAAAGGGATGTAATTAGGGAGTTGATTGGAACGGATGATTGATTGGCTACAAAGTATTCATTAGGTCTGTTCTATGTAGTGTTGAACGAGTTCTGGAAGCCACTTTGTTTTTCATTACTATAGCATTGGTTAAAGTGTTACAAGAGTCAGGTATCAAGTAGCAAATTGTTAGACCTTGGTTGCATGAGTGTCCAGCAGAGATCATCAGACTCGGGACGAATTCAAGGTCAAGTTTCAGAGTGACTGTAATAAAGAGCTACCTGTGTAGTTGTGATGTGTAGCTCCAATTTGCCAGGTTGGAGTTGGAGATTAGAATTAGAGAGGACCATTGTAATGTGAATGAGGTGGGATTGGCTATGCATGAATTATGCATTATGTAGATATTCAGTATATTGAGGAGTGTAGGTATGTCGGTATGTGTGAAGTTAAACTGCATAACCTGGTACGAAATTACCTACTACACTACAAGTTGTGGAAAGTACGGACTTTGTGTGGAGCAGGATTGGCAAAAAAACCGATTAAATTATACTTTGAAAAAAGTTGCTGCATGAGAATTCGTTTTTACGTTTTTGAATATTTAGAACGTCTTTCTTTACTTTTTGTTCATTTTTCTTCGGGGTTTCTAATTTTTCGATTTTTCTGGTGAATTTTTCTACTTTGTATGTAGATATTTCCGCTTCCCGGCGGTTTAATTTTAGGATTAAGTTCGTTTGAGTTTTTCTTATTTCTTAGTTTTCCGTGATTTTTGCTATCCGGAATTTCTACTTTTAAAGTTTAAGCTCCGAGAAATCCGATATGATATGCTGTTTTAAAAAAAACAGGTAACTTCATTAATTTGTAGTCAATTTAACTTCGTTTATTATATGATTTTTTTATAATCAATACGGTTTTAATATTTGGCAGTTTTTTTAATATAAAAAAAAGAAAGGTGGTTTAGCTCATTTAAATTACACCACCCTGGTGATGAGTGGATGTATTCAGGTGGACACGTCCATGTTCAATCATGGTTTAGAACTCACTTGTAACAATCACACACACGTGTGCGTTCTCATTGTTCGTCATTCCCAGCTGTTCTCAGCACAGCACAGCTCAAGCTCAAACTCAAGTTTGGTATCTCCCAATCTCATGTGCAATTTGGTCTAAAGCTTTGGTCGCGAGTCGCGATTACGAATGCAAATCTAAAATGGCACTACTGACGATTCTGACTTCTGACGTGGCTAAAAACTCGTATTTTTACCCTGTACTTGACACCAGGGCAGGGGTACATATGGTACATGTTACATGAAGGATGCTACTTGAGTTGATTTCATTATACGTACTAACCAGATTTGAGTGTGATGTCGTGATGTGTGATTGAGTAGCCCAACAGGGTCATCCATTGACATTGAAAAGTCTTCCTAGGTCATGGGACGTTTTTTTCACGCTCAAATATTTCTGTATTTCTTTGAATAAACCATATGGAAGTGAAAATGGTACCTGTCACACAATTGAGTTTGAGTAGGATATGACTGGGCACAAACTACTGGAATTGAACCTCTCATGTGACACACACTATGTATTTGAATGATATTTCTATTTCAGAACTTCAATTTACATACATGAGCATAGACCGTTGTAGTTTGTATTGTTTCCGAGTTGGTGGGTTGGTTGTGGTAAGCCGACTTGCCAAATGCTTCAGCACGACTTGGGTCTTTTCTCTCCGTAATTTGCATTCATGAATACTTAGTAGAATTCATGTTGCGTAGCTTCCACGCTCGAGATCAGAACGTGCTTCTTCATAACCTCCACACACATGTTCAGGGTGATTCACAAGAGTTATTTGTCCATCATTCTGGTAATATGCGGGAAATGCGAAAGCGCGAAAGAACATCGCACAGAAACGTTTAATGCTTGCAATCTTTATGGCGATGTTTTTTCTACAATGCTCTTTGGCTTTGGGATCGTCTTTGGATTTCATATGTAAATATTAAAAAGACGTTGAGTGCAGGCGTGGGCGAACCTGAATCTACGCCACTTTCCTGTCCTGCAAGGGTTGAAGTCCTTTGAAGATGTCCATTATCCGATCATCCCATTAAATTATTATGCAGTTAGGCTCTTTTGCACTTATGGACTTAGTTGTACACTGTACTTCTCATAATTGGCCTAATTGGAATTAGACTTGGTGATTTCCAACATTTCAACGTCTCAATTGGACCTTCCTTGTAACTCAGCATCTGCTCCCTCACATCTCATTAGCCAACAATTACTCACACATGCCAACTTTGTGTCCGTGCAGTCTTCTCAATTCTACTGCTTTCCATCAAAAGTTTCCAAAATTCTCACTCTTGACTCATTTCAAATCTCAATTTAGGAAAATTTCGCAACATTTCTCATTCTCGACTCATCTCAAATCTCAAGCCAGAAAATTTCACAACATTCTCACTGTACTCACATGTTTCAATTTGATGAAAACTTCAACTATTACTTAATTCTCATTCTTCACGCAACTCATCTCAATTTAGGAAGCATTTTAAAAATTCTCCATACTCATCCCGATTCCCGGTCAAATACATATGCATTTCACGATTCTTACTCAACTCATTTAATTATATCTTTACTCAGTCAATTTCCAAAGATCTTAGATCAAAGATTACTCATTTCAATCTAGTGCAAAAATCTTCAAAATTCTCACTCTGTTCAATTTTGTACATTCGCGACATTGACTCAACTCATCTTAACTTTGCAATGAGATTCTGGAAAAACTCATCTCAATCTTATAAAACTTTGCTCAATCACTTCAGCAAAAACATTCATAGATTCTCATTCAGTTCGGCAAAAATATTCCACGATTCTTCCACCAACCTCACCTCAATCAAGATACTTACATGATTCTCACCTCATCTCACACAACTCTTCTCAATTGGGAGTTTTTCACAGGTTTCACATCACTTAACTCATCTTTCAATTTTGTAAATATTTTTTCACGAGTTTTACTAAACTCACTTCAATTTTGTAATAATGTTAGCGATTCTCACAAGAAAATGTCTTCGCCATTTTCATTCTCTTCGAGGAACAATATTCAGGATTCTCAATCCTCATCATCACTCGATGTATTTAAATTTAAATTAGATCTCAACTCAATACTCTCATTTGTATCTCGAGTATATGTAGTAGAGATTTGATTTTGAGTTAACAAATCTCGCGTTGTGCCAGGTCTACACTCATTGCATTATATTCCATTAATCGGAAAGGAAAGTTTTGACTTTCTAGATCCGTGCATTACTTTTAATTATTGTTTGGTAAGTAATTAACTTCATATTAGTATTGGGTAGTTAATGTTGAATGTTGAGTAAGTACTTATGTTGTGTATGTTTGATTTGAAGGTTGTTATTTGAACTTGTTGGTTTGGTAGAGGGTGATAGAACTTATTAGTTGTTCATTACACGCATCATCATTCCCAATTCCATTGTCGTCTGCTTAATGACCCAGTCCTCCAGATTAGACGAAACACATCAGAAACTCATGAGCCTCTAATGTCAATACAGAAAAAGAAGAGAATCAGAAGTGCAGTCATGAGTTGAGGAGTCGTTCTATTTGATTTCATTCCAGAACTTGAGTTTCCACAAATTCTACCTTCTGGATTGGCTGGATACTGGAAGAAGAGATAGAGTAATAGTTATTAGTCCAGAGCTTAGTGTTGTAGTTAAGTGGGACTGACGTCAGACATGAACCCCCAGCACTCCTAATTCCTCTACTCACTCTCTGTACTCTACGCATCCCACCCAAGCGTCAAAAGCGTCTCTTGTCTCTTGTACTTCAGCTACCCTGCCATGCCAGCACTGGGATTAAAGCCACTGGCTTGGCTTTGTTGAGTGGATTAAGTTCTTCAATCCGTCTCTGTCCTCTCAGTCACTTCCAGCATCTCAAACTCCTCTAGTCAACTCAGGAACGACATCCAATTTCATAACCAAAAGTTATACCGTTTGACCTGAACCAAACTAAATATCACGGGACGAGTCGTTTTGGGGGTTCGTGGGCCAACTTGTGATTTTTGAAGAGAAAAGTTCAAATTCAGAAAGTTGTTTCAACTACTACGTTCGAACTTGTTCGATCTGGTTGGGTTAGGTCAGGGTCAAAGTTTTAAGCGGGAAAAAGCAAATTCCAAATTCCAATCGTATTTGACTCTCGTCTTGATTGGGGCAACTTGAGATTCCTCAAGACTACAACACCCGATGTGCAAGTGCAACCCGGAACTTGATCGTCAACCACAGATCTCGATCTCAGCTGTGTATCCTCTGTCTCGGACTCATCATCATCATCAGTGTTGAACTGAGATTTGTTGAACGCTGAACTGTGACTGTGACTTTGCGTGGAACTGAATATGATCTGGAAGAAAGTGGAGAAAGTTTGGGATTGAGATACTTATAAACGCTCAATACATAAATTCATTGCTGTTGACCTATTGACGTTGACCTCTGTCACGATGGGCGACGAGTATAAGGTGGGATTCCATCATCTCCTTGCAAGTATGTCACATATACGTAAGCGACACAAACTCACTTCCAACTTCACACTCTAACCTAATCACGAACTCACAAAACACAATACTGCTGTCATCTAAAGGCGCCAAATTGCAAATCAAAGCATTTTCTAAGGCATATATTAAATTTTAAAACAATGAAATGATCGGAACTCTGATGAAGGTTTCGGGGTTTGGAATAGAAAATGGTTAAGGTGGGCAAATTACATGGAATCCTAGTTATGTTTTGAAGATTGGAGAAATTGCATTAGCTGAAGAGTATTTCGTAGTAATATTTAACCGATTTGCGGCAGTTTCACTTCAAATGCTACAGAAGTAAAAATTTTTGAAGAATTTGGAAGGGAACGTAGAAGAACAAAGAAACCTTCCTACTTATGCTCAACATTGAAACTATTGTGAGACATGAAAAATGAAAAGTCGGCCACGCCATCTTTATTGTTCATGAATCTTGACTGCATGATGGGTTATTTGTTATAACAGGGACTTCTGGAAACGCATTTTCGAAAATCTGTGATTGAGACTCATGTAGTGATGTATGAAGCAAGAATGACGTAATAAAAGAATGCTCTATGTTTTGGCTATGGAATAAGCCAGGACTTTGACCTGGGAAATGAATTGGAGGTTTTCTGTTTGGAAATGTGATCTAATAACTTACGCCTAGCTTA
Source organism: Ceratophysella granulata (assembly GCA_034694905.1). Classification (NCBI taxonomy): domain Eukaryota; kingdom Metazoa; phylum Arthropoda; class Collembola; order Poduromorpha; family Hypogastruridae; genus Ceratophysella; species Ceratophysella granulata. Next base: position 7,884 of record JAQFYU010000470.1, on the reverse strand, counting down.
TATCCCCTTGAGTTGATCAACGGGGAAGTTTGATGAGAAATCCAAAATCATAATAAACAGTGGTCACATGTTGTCTGAGTGCACTTGTGCGTATTCGTCTTCCTTGGACTTTTGTCCATGATCTGGACAGGCTTAAAGCAACATAATCCTCGAAGAAGGTTCAAATGGGAGCATCCAGTTCAGAGATCCCCTGGTAACATTATCTGCTCCTAAAAGCCTTGTATCTGTTGTGTTGGGTAATGGAATGATGGCTAGGAATGAAGGAATCAGTTGCCAAGTAGCTCTCACTCAGTGAACAGTTCAAATTCCATTTAGCACTGGAAACAGCAGGAGTCATACGCACGCATTCTGCGCTCCTGGAGAAGGTAACAGCTCCCTTTTAAATACACACAACACGCATTACAGGTTTACTTAATTCGGATAAGATAACGCAGAAGCACTCCATTGCTACTTTGAATTCGGTCCGGGCCATTCTGAATGCAATTGGGTGGGCTAACTTGCAATTCGGGATACATGACGCATTTCTTAGGAACATTGAACAGAGAAAACGATATTTCAAGGAAGCCAAGCTGCATAACTTGTGGACTAACTTGTATTTTTCTGTTCTGTTACAGGAAGTATGTCTTCCTGCGAGGTTCGAATGGCGCCGCGTCCTGCTAAGACGCCAGCTTGGTCTGTTCCTCCGCTAATGTCGTCTCCATTGGATGATCCGTCCTCCTGCTCAGATAATGCGAGTGACAATTCGGACAAGATTGAAGGTCTTCAGCAACAGTCACAGTCGACAACCAAGACCCGGAAGCGGAAGATTCAATCAGGGGGGAGTAATCTCTTCGGATCCTCGAATGGAAACAACCATGGACAGATGGACGTTCAAAAAGATCTCCAACACAACAACAGTCAAAATCAAAACCCGAATACTCCTCATGGCGGTAAACACAGAGGCTAAACACATTGCTGCAGCAAAATATTCAAAAATTAGGATTTGGAATGAAGTGTTTTCTTGGTGTGTTTTCTTGCAGGAAGCTTGTGGGCTGATGCGGAGAGCTTAGCTGCTGACTTTGACGGTTCTTTGTCTGGATTGGGCGGTGACCTGTCCACTGCGTCCTACGACATGAGCGAGGCTCTGCTCGCCCTACCCTCCCTCTACCATCACCATCGAAATGCAGTACAACAACAACAACAAGGATTCAAGGAAGCTGGACTGACTCCACTCTCAGCCGCACATCTCCACGGAGGGTCCTCCGTGTCGCTGCCAGGAGACTTTCACTTTGAAGCACATCCCACCTCACCTCCACATCCGGCTCTCGTAGCTGCTACCCTACCGCCTGGAATGGACGCGGATCGAAGGTCCGGGTAAGTATAAAAATCAACAATTTGAGTAACGCTAACCTGTTGGTTTGAGGTTGGATGTGTTGGCAAGTTGACCTTCGTGGTTGTGATTGTGTAGATTTCAGTATGTGTTGGCTGCAGCCACGTCCATAGCGACGAAGAATAACGAGGAGACTTTGACGTACTTGAACCAAGGTCAACCGTACGAGATCAAGCTCAAGAAACTTGGTGAACTTACGGCGTATCGCGGAGTGGTCTTCCGTTCAGTCATCCGACTCTGTTTCCACGACAGAAGACTCCAGTTCTCAGAACGAGAACAGATCATTTCATGGGAAGACACGCACAAGGTATACGGGTCTAACGTAACTCCGCCCCTATTTCTACCAAACTGATCCTAAATGGGAATTGTGGAATTTGTAGGGTGACCGTATTTTGCACGTTGACCTTCCGCTGTCATATGGGGTCAACATGCTTCCCCAATCCGCCGATCTGCCCACCAACACGATTGCCTTTCTCTGGGAACCACTCAAGGAGGTAACAATATAACAACATCTCAACTAAAAATGAAAATAAACCTGATTTCTCGACTATTGTGTCATATTCTGACTCTCTTTATTTCTGACAGGTGGGTTTGTACGTCAAAGTGAACTGCATTTCAACCGAGTTTACACCCAAGAAGCACGGTGGAGAAAAAGGAGTTCCATTCAGAATGCTCATCGAAACATTCTCACATCCAGACAACGTGAGAATCCATGCCTCCGCCTGCCAGGTAAACCATCTCCTGTAGTAATCCGTTCCCGTAGTCACGGCCACAGGAGATTTAAAACCAGAGCATTATGCATTTCAGGTGAAAGTGTTCAAGTTGAAAGGAGCAGATCGTAAGCACAAGCAGGATCGAGAGAAAATCATAAAGAAGACGCCAGCGGAACAGGCTAAGCTTCAGCCTTCCTACGACTGCACTGTACTCTCGGACGTAAGCGGCCTATAATATCCTGACCTCTGACCCAGGCACTATAAATTGTTACCCGAAACATGCCTCATCATCATTGTTACTTTGTATTCAGATTTCTTTGGAGTCCCTGGACTCTCCGCCACCCACTATGCCAGGTTGCAACGGGGTTGGAGGTGGAACGTCCATTCTGAGCCCAGGATACTCCTCCGACCAGGGGGCAGGTACGAAACGAACTTGTCCTTGTCACCTTACACACAACTATCGACTCAATTTTTAACTATTGTTCCTTGTTTCGTTTAGGGGGCGAGTCACCTGAGAACGCTGGTATAAACGGAATGTGCAATGGAGGCAGTGGTAACGAATCCCATCCTTCCGCCAACCATTCTCCCACCCACTACTCCAACTACTTCTCCGCCCACTTCTCTTCAGAGTCTGTGCGAAGATGGCTCGTTCGAAACAGGTGAATTAGTTAACTAATTGAGTCAAGTGTCAATTTTCTTCTACCTTTTTCGATTTGTGCTAACTGAACTCATCCATTTTGTGTTTCAGATTTACGTCGACGAAGACACTATGGGACTTTAGCGGAGTAGACCTTCTTCGTCTAACGAAGGAGGAGCTGATCGAAATGTGTGGATTGGCTGAAGGAATTCGGCTCTACAACGCACTTCATTACAAAATCACCTTCTACGTCACGCTCAACAACACGCAGGTAGCACACGTTCACAAGATTCAATTGCATCAGAGTCACTCAGAAAAACTCATTAGTTCAAATGTAGAGATAGGATTTAGAAGATCCTTCTTCGTTTCTTGAAGCATGTCCCTGCATCCCAAATCTCCCATTCCACAAGTCTACTAATTTTCCCAAAAGACCTGGCACTCACTTCTCCGTTCTTTCCACAAACCAAATCAGAATTTCATTTCCTTCTGGAACGCATTAAGGCGAAACTAATTATGATTCCTAAATTGAGTGCGTCTGGCAATTGCGCCATCTAGTAATTTTGAGACTGATGAATATTTAATTTTAATTGGTAGTACCTTTTGTTGCAGGATATGCGTGAAGGACGAGGGGAGGAGTCACCCACTTTGTTCCACCCGCTCTGTCTTTCATCCCCATCACTGGGGGAATTGGGTGGGGTTCTGGGCTCCTTGTTCCATGCCAACTCCGTCGCTGACCCTCTTCCCTTCGAGCGTCTCTTCCTTCTCGTCACGCCGCCAGGGAGCAGTCGAATCCGAGTTATGCTCACGGAACAGCTCCTGTCAACACTCAGGGACCAGACGGCCTTTAGGGCTACCAAAAATGGACATGAGGTCTGTCTCGAAGTCGTCGAGTGACCTCTCCATACACATTCAACGCTTCTTCCAATTTCAAATATCGGCCAATCTTCAGGTGACCTTTGACCCTTGACCTACAATTCAAACCAGCAAAGACTTTTTAGAAGAGATCCAGTAGTTTACAGTTGTATGTAAGTGACGCGATCCAATACTAGATGATTAGTTCGAATCAAATAATCAAAGCCTGTAGTGAATAGCGAATTAAGCATTTTGTTTTGGAAACAAAATGAGGCCAACGGCCAATTTGTGGTTTCCGAATTTTGGGATAGTTGAGGTTTTGCAGAACGTAGTTTCTGCTAGGCCTTCCAGTAGTAAGTTCCTTTCACAGCAGATCCGTAATGAACTCTCCCGTTTCGTTTGAGAAAATGTGTCTCAGTGACCAAGAAGTGACGAGTGGGACCAACGTGACCATTATTGACTTGAGTACCCAAAACTCTTTCAGAATTCTAAATGAAACTAGTACCTCATCCACTATGGTGCTTCATCCGTCGTGTCAATTCGAGATTGTATTCAATGAACCTCCATCGAGAGATTATTTATATGTACCAAGACCAAGCTAAGCTATACAAATATTTATGTATTTATAAGGTGACGTGAAATGGGAGATGTGCAGGGTGTTCCACGTGAAACCCTGTTTGAAGAGAAATCGTTTCGTAGTTTCTTCTGCGTAGAAAGGTATCGAGTTGAGCTCGATCTTCTAATTCTAAATTATAACTTCTCACTTTTTTAATATCAAAAATGCAAAAAAACAAACAATGTTTTTATTCTAAGTGATCCTTGCATGCTGGCTTTGTCTAGGGTTCCACTATTTATCTATTGACTGTCTAAATCTATTATGTACGTAGCTATGTATTCTATACTGTATTGTGGACTCAGTCGGTCCAGCTGGTCAGGTCGACTGTCTTCAGCCAAACATCATTCATGAGGCGCCTGTTATGCCTACAACATTTTCAATTTATCAAAAACTGTGCGTGTAAAATATCATCTTGTTCAGTTTGGACCAAGGACGTTGTCGAATTCCTTTGGGTCTTGAGTCAGACCCCTTCGACATAACATTTGAACTCATGGACAAGTCCATTCAGTGCGTCAATTTGAAATAAATCAAGATCAAGACAACTGTCACTGGAGCGCTTCGGCTTTCAAAGTGTTTTCAAAGTGACAAGATGTAAGTAAAGTAGCTTACGAGATGTATTTAGCTTATAACTTCTGTTCAAAGTTCGAATTTCATCGTCTGACTGGTTCTTGTTGATATAATAAAGGCGACTCATTCCATCAATTTTGCTCTATCTTCAACCTAATCGGTTAAATTGATTCAAAATAAAGAAGTGTGTAATCCAGAGCTCCGTTTTTTGTAAAAAAAATGACATTTACTTGATTCTGATAAAATTGTATGTCGACGGACACCGCAGTTTCTGAAGACGCGGACTCTGAAGTCTTTTGGAAATCTAGACATATAATATACGAAGGAATTCAATGCGTCCCTGCATCACTTCCGCTAACACAGTTTTCCAATTAGACAAAAATAAAATGGTAGTCTACGTAAACAAGTACTATGTGTATGATGATTAGAAAATCAGGAGAGCTACGGCTCACGCGGAGCCTCGTCCAAACTAACTAACTTAAGTACTGGCCAACTACTCGGGTTGTACATAGACCGTTTTTTTGGCTAAACTCACAAAAATAAGAAGTGCTGGATATAACTCAGACAAGAGTTTGATGGGAAAATCTGGGTTGATTCTTAAAGTTTAAATGCTTCCCTTGGAAATCAACCCAGATTTGCCCTCTTACCCCCTAACATAACCTAACCTATTCTCTATCTTAAGTACATGTGGTAGTCTTCTATGATCCACAGATGAGTTGCTGATTGGTTCTAGACGACTGACTACACTAGGATACTTGGGTTCCAGACTTTGCTGCTCAATGTTGATATCCTCGTTGTCTGAAGATGGCGCTGATCTCTTCAATTGTTTTGTTCTTTGTTTCTGGAACTTTGAAGTAGGTGAATATCCAGAATAGAGCCAGTAGGACTGCAAACACGATGAACACGTATGAATCGATCCATTCCTGTAAAAAAAAACACAAATATATTAGATATCAACAAAGTGCCAAGTTCAGCGGCGACATCTGTGCTCTGATGGCAAAGGAAAAGCTAATATGCATTAAGATATAAGTGTCTAAAACAGCTTTTTTGTCGAAGATAGACATACAATTCAATCAAGCTGCGACAGATTTTGAAAGTTCAAAAAATATATTAAGGTAAGGTGGGGTAAGAACGAACTATGTTTTGATTTTTGATAGTTCAGCTTTGAAGTATGGCTCAGTTTACTGCTACCCACAAAACTAGAACTCTGAGATTTTAACAAAAATTTTCAAGAATATACAGTAAAATTACGAAAATGTGTGTAAAATCTTCAAAATATGGACGGAAACGTCAAAATATGCACCGTAACCTCAGAATATGCAAAAAATATGCGGTATGTGAAGATGGATTTGTACCTTGAGAGGCAGGAAGCCGAGTCCGACGATGGTGTTGGCACTCCAGTTGACACCCACTGCGATGGAAGTGGCAATGGGTCTTCCGCCCTGACTGAACAGTTCTCCAACGAGGAACCAAGGAATAGAACCTGGACCCACCGCAAACATCACCACGAACATGATCACCCACAGAATGCTCAGGTATGACAGCCACTCACGGTCGCCCTCAGGAGTCTGCGCAAATAATCGTAGCAACATCAGAACACTGACTTCCTATATTCAAACTACGACCCATAAGGTTGTCCTCTTACCTGGAAGATGAGACAGAAGAAGAGGAGGATGACAGATACGAACATTCCACCGAAACCTGCCAGGAGAAGCGTTTTTCGACCCGCCTTTTCTACCAGAACCAGAGACACGAAGGTCATCAACACGTTCATCACTCCGACACCCATCGTGGCATACTGTCGTGCGGGTAGACTCAGACCAGCTCCTCTGCAAAAACATACAACACCGGTTATTAGAATCCGAGGAAAAGGATAAGCCACGTGACTATGCAGGGTGACTCACTTGAAGATATTGTTGGAGTAGAAGAAGACAGCGTTGATTCCAGAGAACTGTTGGGCAATCATGATGACGCAGGCGATGACGAGCGGCATACGGGTAACGGAGCTCCTCACCATGTCCAACAGGGTCACACGAGGAACCAGTTTCATAGCTTCGTATTCGGCTCGCATATCATCAAGTTCCTCGTGAACCTCCACTGTTCCACGAAGCCAGTTGAGAGCTGCAATAGAGAAGTCAGAAATTAGTACTTGATGCGGATGCGACATGTAACACTACAGGAAATTACGAACTCGGGAAGTTACCTGTCTGTGCCTGAATCTCCTTGCCCTGGTTGAGAAGGATGAACTTGGGTGACTCGGGACAAAGCGGCAGAACAGCAACTTGGAAGATGGCGGGCAAGATGGTGACAGCGAGGAGCCATGGCCAGGCTCCATCCGTTCCCATCAAACTGTCCATTCCCAGAACTTGACTCACCAGAATACTGATCGTGAGGACCAGTTGATAAACCGTCCCGATCGAACCACGCAGATGCACCTACAAACAAAGTTCGTTAGCCCTTTTCTTATGATCAGTAGAGGTCAATAGGTAATGGGACTCACGGGTGAGATTTCAGATAGATACATCGGCGCGAGTCCAGTTCCAAGTCCCGAGTTGAATCCAATGACGAATCTACCCAGGATGAGCATCTCGTAAGAACCCGCCACTTTGGACAAACTCTCAAGTAAAACGGCCAATAGCACCGCCACGTTGTTCCACATCAAACCACCCTTTCTGCAAACAAATCAATTAAATAGGTTAGCAACCAAAGCATATTTTTGCCTGGTCCATTCAAGAGATGGCGTTGCGTACCTTCCGAGTCTATCCGCAACGAATCCTGAGATGAGTCCTCCGAAAATACCACCAACGCAGTAGATGGCCACAGCCAGTGACCAATAGTTGGTCACCTGGGCCTCAGACATGTATTCTCCATGACGACCATGGTAGGTCAAGTTCATGAACTGGCTAATCACCTGCAGAAACATAGACAAGTTACATCATTGTAGATCTTCACTCGTCACTCATTCAGAATCTTTCATATGGAAATTATGTCATGGAGCCCCTTTGCGTAGACCATGACGGTAATCACACAAAAAGCTGGCATTGTAATGCTTTGCTGGTCGGGATGAAGTGCCAAGTGGGTCGCTAATCGAATTTTCATCTCATCTCTGCAACTTTGCATCTCTTTACAT
>JAQFYU010000469.1:0-21875 GCA_034694905.1 Ceratophysella granulata | reverse complement strand
TAGCCTAGTAGCGGTGGTAGGCCTCTCCCGATTTAGATTACATTCATTTTGTCCCATGTATGTCCCATTTGGGAAAAACCTCGTAAAAGTCAAGGTAAAGTACCTCGTGTGGTAGTGGTAGTGCTGAGCTGATACAACCTGGCCAACTAGCTTGAATCTTGAATCATTCAACTCTTTCACTCGGTGCATTCAACATTAGGCCTTCTTTCTAATACGTCGCCATCATATCCTCACACGCATACGCCGCCGCTCAGAATCGCAGGAGCTATACATACATATAATAATATGTACAACAGAACCATTGAGCAAAGGACGTAGACAACAGCATAGCTAAGCTCTTCACTACTACGCTAGACGCGACTGCACTCACTCCAAAAAAACGCCAGGACCTTTCTGGACTAAATTCTCGGGCATCGGTTTTTTTTTGGAGCCGTCGTGGAAACGAACTGGAACCTGGAACGCGAAGCTCTTACCCTTATCCATCCAAACTGTGTGAAGGCTACGGAGAAGATTCCAAATTGAGCTCAATGCCAAATCACAGCCTCGGCGACTCGACGAGGTGAGCACACGGAGAGAAAGTCAGGATTCATTCAATTCCTTCACTCTGACCTTTGGATTTGAGCACCAGAAAGTCCATCAGCAACGAACAACAAACGGCAAACCAACAGCAGCAGCAGCAGGACCTCCTGCATCACCAATCACCACCAAATAAAATAACACTGTGAGTGAGTTTTAGAAATTTTAACACAAAATTAAGTACTTTTATATGACTTACAACTTATTTTGAATTTGATTTTATGTATAACATATCGACATATGAATGAAGTGAGCAATATTGTCTTGGATAGTGGAAGCGCTCCACATTTCGATTTTAGCTAGATTAATTGTTGACAACAGTCAGCTGGCAAATTGATTGGAAATACTTCGATTTAATTTTAATTCTAAGTACTAATGAGACTATGACTTACTTTGTGCTTTAAAAGGAAATGAAATAGAGCTGAAAATATTGCTTACCTTGCATAGTCCAGCATTAACGAACATTAAATTAGCAAGAATATGGCGTACGAAAACAAAGAAAGGCAAAGAGCGAGCGATCATATGATGTTTTAGCGTGAATTTTGACTCTTAAGTTGAGTTTGTGGACCCTATATACAATATATGCCATTGGCCTCATTGTCAATTGATTAGTTTAATATTTGAAATTAATTGTAAATCACCACTATTAACTACAATTATTACCAAAACCGAGCACCGCTGCGCTGCGCCTGCGCTGCTATGTGGCTATGCGACGTGAATACATTTCAGATTTGGGTTTCAGCTTGATTTGATGGTTTCGGTTCGAATTCGGACGACTCAATTAGGCTGAAGAAATCACATTAAAAACTAAAAACCAAAATGGTTTCTCATTAATTATATGCAGCTATATTTCTTAATTTTTTCATCAGTTTGGTACATAGTATACTATAATTCTAATGTAGATGTATTCTGATGATTCTGTTATATAATCGTCCGGTGAAGCTTGCTTTTTGAATTAGACATCTGGTGACTTACAAACACTTAATTTTGATGAGGCCAGGGCCAGAGGCAACTGTTGACTGGACTGTTCCCAAATCGAAACCTGTTTCAATTATTTCAAAATCGAATGACCGAAGAGTAGATGTTCATGTTTTTGAGCGACTTCTGCATTCTGCTTGCGGCAGCCTGTAAGGCAAATAAGCTACTGTTCAATTCTTTATTTCCTCATGAACGGAAGCCGAGGAAACAAAAATTACAAACGGTCGATTTGTCCTGACGCCCTGTTTAATTGGAAAAGTTTGTTTGGATATTTATCGTGTATAGCTCCTCATTGATTTACTATTGATTAGATTAGTTTGGTACAGCTTATATTTTCGGCTTTACCGGCGGTACGCGGTACCATAAACATATTACACATACTTACGAAAACGAAATACATAATATACCACGAAGTACCTACTACATATTTAATTCAACTATGAGCCTCTGTAAACATTAAATGTCCAAGATTCACTTGACGGTCAGCTTAATTTATATTGCTATGTTGTCAATTAATTAACCCTAGTTGGGCTGGAATTCACCACACTCACACTTCATGTTTGTTCGGGCTTCCGACGAGTGTGATATTGCAGAGGATTAGGAAGTTCGTTTTTAAGGCGTGGAAGCTGTTCGTTGTTTGTTTACTATTTACTTACCGTTACAGTTGATAGTGTTCACGGCTTCTTGGTTTTGCTTTGTTGTGATGTGTTATATGTATACCATTTTGTTCTTTGTAACTTGCATTAACTATTTGGCGCCTCACCTCTTCGCTGGTAAAAAATTAAATTATTAGAAAATTAAAATTAAACAATTTTACACCTGCGCTGTAGGGTAGTACCTGTTTCTGTTGCTGTTGTTGTTTATTTCATCACCTTCTGTCTTTGCAACTACTCCTGTGTTTAGCGAATGCGCACAGTGCAGTTTAGAGGAGTCAAATAGTTAAGGTAGCTTTGGTTTGGAATATTGAATGAATTGGCACATTGTAGGACATAGGAGTATGCAACGGTGAGTAGGTACGTGAAATAGGTGAATCATTTTGCTGGCTAGTTTATTAGCTATTGTTCCTTCATGGTATTTCTTGGTACGCAGTACAACAAGAAGTGCTTATGGTTCGTTTGATAATAATGAATGAAAATGTTGTTACTGTACTATATACAATTGATTGGAGAATAGGAATGTTGAACAATGATGATTTGATACAAAACAAAACAAACAGTTACGACGATTCAACTAGGCCAGACAAACAAATTATTTTCATAGTATCCCTTATGAGCTGTAAACAATATTCCCATTCATTAAAATGTGAATGAATTGGTCATTAAATGTATGGATGTTATCAATTCATAGAACATTTTGTCGGGATAACTTCAACCAAATCCCTGGAAACTCTCCAACCATCTCCTTGACCCGAGCCGTGAAATGTTCAAAACGATGTGGCCACTCACCAAATCGAATCATAGTCAGCCTTCGGGAAATAAATCCAAGGAGTCCTTGAGTGAAGATTTACATCAAGAAGTTCGTTCAGCTGCACCTGGTGCTCGGCTATCATACATGCTTCGAACTAACTTGGAAAGACTGGAAAAAGCTGAAAGGAAGGAATTAGTGACCCTCATGTCAAGACCTGACGGCTGTGCACCTCTATTTATTGCTTGCAAGAAAGGAAACCTAGAGATTGTAGAGTACTTGATTGCGGAGTGCGGAGCGGATGTAGAGCAAAAGGGAACCTACGAAGTGGTTGATGACAAAACTTCACATCGTGTGAGTCCACTCTGGTGTGCTGCTGTTTCCGGAAGGATTAATATTGTCAAGTGTCTTGTCAAACATGGAGCGAATGTCAATAGTGTGAGTGACACAGGCTCAACCCCTGTGAGAAGTGCGTGTTTTATGACTCATCAGGATATTGTTCAGTTTCTGGTCGAGCACGCCGGAGCCGATATTCAGCTGCCTAACTACAATGGTACGTCAAGGTCAAGTCAAGTGCTAAATTATTCATTGATATTGATATCATTTCACTTCAATCAATATCTGATTCGTACTCACGCGGTTGGTTGTGTAATTCAATATTTATTACTTATACTAATTCCTTTAGGTGGAACGAGTCTCATCAATTCAGTTCAGAGTGCATCGTTGTGTGAATATTTGCTTTCTCATGGAGCCAATGTAAATTCCCAAGACATTCAGTTTAAAACAGCCTTGCACTACGGTAATCCGAAGCAAATTAAATGGCTAGAAAGAATGCCGAACTGATATGAATACATATACGAGTTTTGTAATTAACGACAAGCCTTTGACCTATCGTATGCTCTTTTCATTATTCAGCAATTCAAGAACACCGATATGAAACAACAACGCTACTATTAAAACATGGAGCCGATCCATTTGTGACGAACAGATACGGAGATGACGCACTACAAACTGCAGCATTGAAAGGAGCTACGTCAATCTTCAGTTATTTGTTGAAAAATTTGCATCTCTACACAAATGTGGAGTATACAATTGAGAGACAAGCAGAAATGTATGAACTAATGGGTTCAACATTTCTGGATGAGCATCATGATCTTCAGATGGCCCTTGGTTACTGGAAAAAAGCGACAGAAATGAGAGAGGCAGCCAGAATACCCAAGCCAGCGCTAAGACATGTTCCACTCTATGCAAAAATCAAGGACACCGAAAATGGTATGAGAAGGCAAAGGCGATTCTCTGTCCAACCATTTGTAAATGATTTCCTAATAGTTTTCATCCTTGCATTACAGGTATAACGACCCACATTCGTGAGTTTCAAACTAGGATGGATTTGGATAATATTTCGACTGATCTGGAACTCCTTCGAATCAACAGTTTGCTAATTGCAGAAAGGATCCTCGGTTCTTGTCATAAAGGTAAAGTCTGCATTCCGATCGAATTTTTTTGCGTATTATTTACCTTACCTGCTGGTGGGGGACGTAGGCATATGCATAAATGCAAACATACACATGAGAACAACATATACAATGTTTGGTTCTCCTTACACAATGCAAAACTCGTTTCGAGCAGTCATCGAACTTATTATTACATTGTTTTTATCCCAAGATGTGATTTTTCGCATCATGTACCGTGGGGCAGCTTATGCAGATTCATCTCACTACTCACTCTGTATCCGACTCTGGAGATATGCTCTGCAATTGAGAATTGAAAAGGACTCTCTACTTTATGGCGACACTTGCTTTACTGCCCTGGCACTGGTAATTTGCATTCTTAATTCTTCGAACTGGACAGGACAGGAAAACAAGTTCTATAAACTGGTCAATTTGCATAGCACGTATTTAAGTTATACGAAAAAAAGTGATCCTAGCTTGTCCAAATTGAAATGAGTGAAATTCAAGTTGAAACGTCAGTCTTCAATCATAATGAGGCCTCATGTTGGTGCACTTCTGCATCAAATCAGAAGTGGATTTTCTTCGGGGCCGATATTAAATCTAAGATTTCTAAAAGGATTCACGCCCTTATGCCGTGAAATCCATAAATCTACGACACATGTTCTCTTTCTCGTTTAAAGAAAACTTGTTTCACCCAGCCTTGAACTTTACAACAATTGATCTCATAATGCAGCTGCAGCTTATTAAACGAATTATGCGAAATATTTTTTTCCAGATCCGATTGTACCTGGATTTGGATAGAAACCGTGACTCAGACTTAAGAATTGAAGTGCCAGGAAATGAGAGAGGTGAATATCCTCTCAATTTTGACGATTTGATGGGAACCTTTACTTTATTAATTGATCAGCTTCCAGTCGCCTCTAAACTTGTACGAGTTCGACCGATTTTCAAGAGACAGCAGGAGAGTTATGATAGGTGGGTGTTCCTCGTCGTTAGACGTATTGAAAGCCTTCAACGCTAATGTTTGATTACTCCTACGTAGATGTCTCCGATGCTGTACACATCTGCTCTACCTGATTTTGAAGGTCCCAAATAAGACTCCCTTTCAATGGCAGCAAATTAGAATGGTTAGTTACACTCAGAAATTCATTAAAGTGTGTGCACTTCCTGGGGTTAGGTTATTCAACATTTCTAACTGATTCCTTGTTATCCCAGGTGACTCAACGTTTGGTAAGTTTTGGTGTCCGAATGTGCTCAACTGGAGACACGTTACTTCACATGTGTGTCAGTCGAAGCAATGTTGTACGAAGTCACTTCTTTGTAGATGACCATCAGGTTTGTAACTCTAATCAAATCAGCGTTCCTTTTTTTCAAACTTGTAATCAAAGTTTCAGCTATCGCATGAATTTATTAAAATTGGACTGATCTGTGTAGGTCTGCGTATTTCCAAACTTCGAGGTCGAAAAGTTCCTGGTTTCGTGTGGTGCTGACGTAAATGCTGTCAACGACAATCGAGCAACGCCTCTCCATCTTGTCGTGAACTCGGAAACGTATGACTCCAGTGTAAGTTCAGAGAAATCCTTAATTGTGTGGCGAATGGCGGAAATTTTCAGCTTTTCATTTCAAATACGAATGCTTCCTCTATGGCATAGTACAGGGTGAGCCGTGTAAAAGTTTGAAATTCTAACTCCTGAGGCGGGAAATGCGAACCCGTCGGAGTTCGCCATAGAGTTCGCACAACACAGCTGCTCAGGTTTCAACCTGTCCCAATCATGTCTACTTTGACTAGCTTCTATAATGTCTTTTTCAAAAAAAAATTCTTTCAATATTCCGGATATGACCGGAATGATAAATACACCCGCTTTGTCGTTTGATAGTCGCTGAACGATGCTTAATTTCCACTACACACTAGAAGCATTAATTCACAGCTGCATCACTGACATCGCTTAAATTCTGGTTATTCTGCTTCATGTGCATCGTCAAAGTTCAAAGTTCAACTCTAAGAATAGTTGCGCAGGTTTCCCTGACCTTGAATTCAACTCATTTAGTATATTTAACACCTGCAGATTGTGGATCACCTGCTGAAAGAAGGAGCTCACGTGGATCAGCTGGACAAGAATAATCGAAGCCCATTGCAGATGCTCATGTCAAAACCATACTTGGGGTTCAATCAGATGTCTCACTTGAGTCTCAAATGCCTTGCGGCTCGAGTAATCGGTGAACATCGAATTCCCTACTCAGTCATGGACTTACCTCGTGAGTTAGTCAACTTTGTTGACCTTCATCGACCTCAGGCTCCTGAAGGAGGAGACTTACAAGGCTTCCTCTGGGGATTGAATGTCCGGAATCTAGTGAGGTCATAATGTTGGCAAATTTTTGACACGGATTTAAACAATCTACGAATACACACATACGTACAGAATATCATTCTTGGACATAAATGTAAAATGTACCTTCTACAGTATCCTCTAATACTGTACTTGCTTTCGCATACGTTTCGTTATTCATTTCTTTACTATGTAGAAGTAGGAATTAAGTGTGGGTAATTTAGCACATGTGAAGTTGGCATTTGTAGGTAAAACAGCTTTATTTAGTGAAAGCTCTGTCTGACGATCAGTACCTATGTAAATTGCTCTACTTTGTCGACTTATTTGACGCATCGGAACTACTTTTCTTTACTAATTAAGTAACTAATAATAGTAATTAAATATGTGGTATGTTTGCGTTAAAGTACAATTATGTACTCCAGCTTGTAATCTACATAGTATACTCGCCTGTGGGAAGGCGGTTCCCATGATATCCTCAATAATGCAATACGATTATTACTGTGTGTAATATAAGTAGGTCTGTGTGTATCTATGTATTTACTGTACGTAAAAGAAGGTCGCATTATTTAATTACTTACAAACGCCTCTTTAAAACTCGTAGTAAATATCTTTCTTCTCAGCTTCGAGTAAATTGCCACAAAAACCTTCTGCTACCATTCAATTCCATGGATTTTATTTCAACGCCTCCAGCCTCCATAAATCCAGGTCAATTTATTTCCGACACTTGGCATATTAGAGAGATCACCGAGAAAGGAATGTATCATATGTCATTCATATGACATATATCCAAAGTTATATGTACTTAATTTGAAAATATTTGCGTTTCATCTTTAACAACTCGGGTTTTTGTAGTTTCAAGGATAATCGTCCAATAAAATGATAATTGGCGTGCGAGCAAGGTGTCGCGCTTTTGTTTCGACAAAATAATATACATATATATCCTGAAAACCAATGAAATGAAATTTCGTACAATGATTTGTGCATAATGCGATATGCGAGTCCACGCAGAACTCAAGCGAAGACCCTGTTGTTGTTGGTATACGCATTATAAACGAGTAACGAGTATGTTTGTATGTGTAGCATGTTAATTTGAAGCATTTTAACCCTTCATTTTAACGTTTTTAATTTGAATAACACGATAGACTCTTGGCTTAACGAAATTGCGTGCTTAGCATAAGCATATACATTAGGTAAGGGATTACCAAACGTATTATATGTACATGTTCTTACCAAAATTATCAATAATCTTTGTTATGCTGCAACCCTGAAATATTTTGTATTAAATGGAAATGGAAGGCTGAATTAAGGGTATTTTCGAAATTCACAATCAAGGAGCCGAAATTAAAGACACGCGTCTCGCCGTGTGACATCGAGATTCGACGTTCCACATCTGAAGTAACATTTTAGTATTTTTTTTACAACTCAAATTAAAATTCGTGTTTAGTGTCGGTGTCTGATTGCATTGTTATATTATTAGATTCTCTGGAATTGGTCTCCTTAATTTTATAACACTGTTTTCAGTCAAATATTCTACTTTCAGCACTTTTGCATAAATGTGATACGTTCAACGTTCATTTTTGCAAGCATAATGAATTTACTTCTGCATTCCGTATGAAGCTAAATTGCAATTCAGGTGCCTGTGCCGATTCTGTATATTTTCAGTAGTTTGGTCCAAAGTTTAACCCTTTATATCATAGGTGTTATTTAGAAACAATTGCAGTCATTGTATGTATGTACAGTATTTAAGTCAATAAATACAATAGACGCTAACAATCAACAACTTGGCACACGCGATCATAATATGCTTCCTCGTGTAGTAACAACCATATTCGATATATTCTTGGTAAATACTCTCCTCATTATTTCAGGTTGGTAAAACTTCTAAGGGCAAAACAATGATTGATGAGATGATTCATACATTATTTGCTGGTAAGTTATGGTCCAAGTTGATGGAACTTATTATTGGCATGACAGACAAACGGATTTCATTTACGACGGAGTCGCCTGGTTCTATTGTTTAACAATTTCCGCACTATTTTGCCTTCATAACTGTTAGCCGGATCGAAAATTCCTCCACTGCACACTAGTTTCATTAAATTGGGAATAGCAATTTAGTATTCCAGAGATCAAATTCCTCTGGAAGTAATTTCAACTACTGCCCCAAGATTTCAGAACAACAATTCAAGGGTAAACCCAAAACCATAATTATTTTACGTCAACAGAAGATTGCTATTGATCATCTTTTTAAAATTTTAGTCAAATGCACGATCTCAAAATTGCAATTCTAGAATTGGTGTCAGAAATTCCGCAGCCGAAAAATCTTGAATCGTTTCAAAGATGGCTCACATGCAAGGACTTCCGACCTATCTCCTAATTTTTGGCGTTTTGATTGCCGCAGTTGGAGTTGGTCTGTCTGTTGGTGGATTCGAATTTTTATTGAATAAGGGAATTTCAATGGTACGTTATAATTACCTCACAAATTTTTCAATTGCCGAAATGCAAAGCTTTAAAAATTCGGAAAATTCGAAAAATTCTGTCCAACTTCGAAAGATTCCAAAAATAATTTCGAAATGTGAATTACATAATTGATATTAATGTATACCTTTGTAGCAAACGCGTCTAATCAACAACACAGACACATGGGCACAATGGGAAGTTATTCCAATTCCAGTTTACCTGAGCATCCGGTTTTTCAACATAACCAATCCGGAAGAACTTGCAAATGGTGAAAAAGCACGGCTTCAGGAAATGGGACCCTATGTTTACAGGTAACTTTAGTAGACGCTTCGATTTGTTAAAAATCCCATTAATTATAACGTATTTAATTTGAAAGGGAACAAATCCACAAGGTCGACATTACGACCAACATAAAAAATGACACGGTCAGATATCGTCAAATCCGGAACTATTACTTCGAAAAAGAGCTTTCAAGTGGTCTACCCACTGACATGGTCACAATGATTAACATTCCATACGTTGTGAGTGCAAATAAAATGAGCATTCCATAATTAAATTTTCTTGGCAATCAATTTATGTATAATTCATTTTAATTTGTCCATTCCAGAGTCTTGCTGAACAGGCACACGATTTCACTGATGTAGATTTTCTTTTGAATACGTTGGACGACATGATGTCATCAAAAGGCGAGCGGCTGACCAAGACTGAAATGGTTAAGGAGATTCTTTTCGATGGGTTCAATGTTCAAACCTATGCTGACCTCGCAGATGACCCAATGATCCAGAGTGCTGGGGACGTTAAGTTTCCCGAACGGATTCTGGATGGAAAAATGGGAATTCTGGAAGGAGTAAGTGTGCAAGGCTGGCTTAATATGCTTGTTGCTTTAGTGTAAAAATGGCTTTGTTCAACGGTTTACCACGAGGGTTGTTCCATCAGTTTACGATTTATATATTTATTTCGAATTATATTTATCTAGATGTACTCTTTCGCATCAATTTTGGTTTTAGATGAAAATGTATAGGCTTTGCATTAAATCTACGTTTATTTATTTAATTTCATTTGTTTTATTTGATAGGTTTGTTTAATTTATTTTCTTATTTTGTTTAATCTGTTTCGTTTGTCATATAATAATTAACTTTTTTGCTTATTTTATATATTTTATTCTTTTGTTTAATTTAATTTCGTTGCAATATATTTAATTTGCTTTATTTAATTGATTTCACTTTATTTTTATTTTGTTTTGCTCATTTATATTTGGTTTTATTTACCTATCCATTTATTTATTTTATTTGTTTAATTTGTTTTACTTAATTTTATATTTTGTTTACTTTATTTGTGTCATTTTTTTCTTCATTTTAAATATTCGTTTTCTATGCATCATTTAATTTACTCGGTTATAATTATTTTAATTGATTCATTTGAGTCATTTTGTTTTGTATTTAATTTACTCGATCTTTTGATTGTTTTATTAATTTCTCGTATTGGATTTTGTTTCAGAAAAACGGATCGGATGAAGGCTGGATGGAAGTTCGAACCGGAACTAAATCTTCCGTTGACTTTGGAAGGCTTGTAACCTACCAAGGCCTAAGCAAAGGCATATCCTGGAAAGGAGATTCATGCAATATGATCAACGGAACAGACGGAATTCTATTCCAACCGTTTCTTTCCAGAGAAATGGTTTTGCAAGCTTATGTACCCGATCTGTGCCGATCCATTTATTTTGAATACACTGAAGACGTGAGTCATGACGGGATACCCGGTTATAGGTTTCGACAACCTGAGAGAATGTATCAAGCTCGTTCGAATCCTGATAATTGGTATTCAATTTTGTTATGGAATCTCACTGGTACTATTGTGTAATGTAATTCAATTATATCATTCATGTTATTGAATTGTCTTGACATCGTAGGTGCTTCTGTCCATCATTGAATGATACCAGCAAATGTGACATTGACGGATTATTGCATATCGGACCGTGTGCTGAAGGTAAGTGGTTGTTGGATCAATAATTTCGTAGATTTCATTAAGACGTTTAACTCTCTTATCCGTATTTATGTCACAGGTGCTCCACTAATGGTTTCCCAGCCACATTTACTATTCGTTGAGAGACGCATTCAGGATTTAGTTGAAGGTTTGAATCCTGATCCAGAGAAACATTGGGGTTACATGGATTTGCATCCAGTGAGTCAATTGTTTCAAAATTTAAATGAAGTTATGTCTTGATGACATTTCTGACCATTTATTTATGTAAAAACACAGATTGTTGGCCTTGCCCTTGAAGCGAAACATCGGGTTCAATTCAATATAAAAATAAGTCAGTGGGAATCGATGCCAACATTTGCAAATGTGACGCCGCACATTCTGCCCATTCTCTGGGTTGAGGAAGTATGAATCTAATAATTAATTAATAATTATTCGCATCATTAGCGAAATGGCTTTATTTAATTTCGTTGTCTTTTCCATTGCAGGGTGCTACACTTGACGGAAAAAACAAATTGCTATTGAAACTTTTGAGTGTTGGTGTAACGTTTTGGGGTTTGGGAAAATACCTGATGATCTTCTTCGGGGCAGTAATTCTTCCTGGTTCAGCTTTTGCACTTGCGTATCTGAGAAAACAGTCAGATGAAGTTCAATTAATTCTGAAGTCTACTCAGCATTCAACAAACTGAATTCATTTTATAATACTATAAACTGTAATATAACACACCTGCATTCTGAAACTTGGTTTAATATCCTACAGAAATGACTTTTAAACAATTTGTTTCTATTTATGAGCTACCAAATATGCACGAATATTGGACAACACAAAACGGTAGCAAATTTTAAATATTGTATGCTAGTCTTGTGGCAAGCAATCTAGCAATGTAAAAAATGACAAATTTTAAATTTTAATTAACAAAAATGCAAAATCGACGATGAAACTAATTTAGTAATATCAACTTTTGAGCACATCGAGTATCGAGTCTAGCACGTTTTAAAGAATTCATTACAAACATGCATGGTATGCCATAATGCCGTTAAAATTGTTAAGATGGATTAACCCTGGAATATAAATGCGCTGAATATTCTACCATAGCCATCAATGGTTTACGCAGTTTCACGAAAACTCACTTCCCAGACATTGATCCGGAAAATTTGTTAACGATAATGGACTTCGGTCAAAAAATTCGTTTCCGGTGAAACATGGGAAAAAAATCAATCCCAGGAAATACGAATATTTAAAAAAAAATCCAGCTTAATATCGAGCATCAGTGTGATAATATCATGATCGTAATTGTATCATAAATCTTGAATCTGAACTTCTAAGAAATTGTTTGTTAGTAAAATAAAAATGTTAGTAAAAAATGTTATGTTATGTCAGAAAAAAGACAAAATAAGTAATTTCAATTTTGTTTACATTATATTAACCAATTTTCCAGGAGCGATTTTTTTTCACGTTTTGCTTATTACAGAAAGTGCTTGAATATGCTTACAGAAACGTACCTTAAGTCTTGTACATCTCTCAATATTTGAATGCAAAAAATGAGTGAGTCTAATGTACAGAAAAACAATTAATTGACGTAAACAGTATTGGTTTTGCTAACAAAGAGAGCTCTAAATAATTGAATTACATAGAACATGTGGGACTACCGGATGCTCTTTAGTGATACTATAAAACATGAATCTACTTTCTTTTTAATAGAAATATGAATTTCAAATCATTTGGTTCAAACTAAACGGGAACAGTCCATAAATTGGTGATTAGCATTTTTTTTTGCTTTTAACTGACCTGAAAATTCCATAAGTTTGCCTTATTCCGAATTGTCCAGAATCTATTCAATTCAAATCAAGACGAGTGTGCGGGAGGGTAATGCAGTATAATTGGCTAAATCTACATTAGTTTTCGTCTATCTTCGCTAAGTGAATCTGCGGTGGAATGGGAAGCAAGTTGCCATGGCTTATTTTAATTTTCGGTGTCGGTGGACTCATCTGGATGATACCTTTGTCACTTGGCGGTTTTGAATTCTTGGATAAATTGGTTATCGGCTTTGTAAGTTATTTTTAGCATTTGTCTAATTTGCGTGAAAATTAATTTGACAATTTCCTTATGTAAATAAATCGAACCCTTTCAAGATCAATTTTGGTGGTGAGGTACCTAGTGGTAGTACCAAATTGTTTATGAGAGCTGAGCTGAAGGTTGAGAAACGGTGTAAATTTTCTCCAGATCCGTGATTGAATAAAAAAAATGCTTAGAGAAATATTTGTGTCCTTATCCAAAGTTCACTTACAAAGTTGGAGACGGAAGGCGACGGTTTTCAAAATCATTGACCAAAATCAGCCTACTAGGTATAATTTACAAAATCAAAATCAAAATTACATTTGGACGAAAAAAATCACATTAAAAAATGAATATAGGTAAATTAAATCAAAGATTTTCATATTCTCCAATTTAATTTAAAAGATCGTTTTTTTTCAAAATTCAGTATCATTATGTTTTCGAAATTTGTCAAAACAAAGATAAAAATTCAGACCACTTCATCGAAATTCATTTTCCTAAAATCGATAAATATTCCGCATTTCTGGTTGATCTCATCTAATGTCTACGCAAAATTATTTTATTATGCCAAAACGCATACTTATTTATTTAAAATGTGTGTACGCTGCTCTTTGCCGAATGTGTCTTAGTCGAGACGTTCTGTTCGTAATGAGCCAACCTAGCTAATTAAACGAAAGCACAACTTTCCTATGAATAAATCAGCAACTAGCAGTTACATCTTATTATTGACATACTTTTAGTCTTTTCATCTGCGTTTATTTCTACTCTGTTCATCTACATATTCTGACAACTACAATTTACCATTCATACAGCTTGCTAAAATGACACAAGTCGTAAATATTGATTTAGTTCAGTTATTGACTTTCTGTTTCGAAGCTGACAGGATTGAAACAATTCGGATTGCATAACGAAACAAATCCGCCTTAGCTTTGACTCCAAATTCGTTATTCACGGTGAGGTCACAGATGTCCAGCGAAAGGAACAAGTTCTTCTGTAGATCCTTCTGTTGCTCGTCCGTGAGGGATGATGCTGATGTCACTGAAAATGTTTCATAAAGTCTATCCAGCCGGTAGCACGCATCTGTTGCGTTGAATCCAGCTAAAAACAGAATTCGTATTTTTAATGAGCTAAAAAAACCTAGTGCCAAGCGAAAATGGTTTTTAAAATGCTTACACTCTTCGTAGTCCAATTTCATTGTGAGATAATCTTCAATTTCAGCGTGACTCGGTATTTCAGGTTTGGAACACAGTTCAACCAAAATCTTGAATGATAAACTCTGGTTTCCAGCACTTGCTGCAAAGTTACGAACATCTGAGCAAAAACAGTTCTCAGTTTCCGGTCCAGTTTCAACGCAACATAATCCTGTTCAAATCAAATAAATATTTTGGTCAAAAAGTATTACTTTCCATTTAAAAATCGAAGAATTGTGACATCAAAGATTACCCGGCTTTAAATTTCCAAAGATGGCGATCAAAATCAAAATTCCCGCCAGTAATGCTGAGTTGTTCATGATGATTGCTTCAAGTATTAGTATTAGTCAAGCTACAGATTGATTATTTGTTTTAGCTAAACTCAAGTCCAAGTCCGTTTGTAAAGAATTGTCAAAGAATTCTGATATTTATACGATTCTAGTAAATACTGAGGAAATTATGGTATCCACTTCACTTCAAATTTTTAGAACCTATATTTAATGAGTCACAATTTTACTTTGTTTCAATGTAAATTAAGTATGTAGTTGCCAGATGTGAAATTTTGTATTTTGCGTAACAGCATGATAATCATTTTTTGCAATGACGCAAATTCAATAAAACATTTCAGTCGGTCGATCTCAGAAGAAAACAGATGTACATTAAAAATTTCGACATTATGCGATACTGCAGATGCAGTAAGGTCGAATAAAACTTTGAACTTGAAACCGTTTTATATGTGTGCGGATGACAGGTGATAGATACACACCTGAATCAAATTAAAATGACTAATTGGAAGTAATTCAAGTTGTTAGTTTATAATGAAAGTATTGCAAAATTTCAGACAATATTTAATGTAATAATTTAAGACTCTTTTATGTGAAATTTGTGTCATATTTCTTAAGTACGTGTAAGAATGCATGAATTTATTGAGAATTACTGACGTATTTTTATTCGATTACTTGATATTGTTGGTCGAATGTTAAACCATCATCGTAAGTAAGCAATACAAATTGCAAAATTCAAGAAGTCAAATGAAATATTGGTACATGCATTAATGGTGGATATTGTAAGTAGCATTTGGTTTAGCCAGAGTTTGAGCTTCTTACAACTTGTGCAGCCTCATTAACAGACAAGCGAAATAATTTCGGCATAAATACAACATACAACACATTTCCATGGTTTTCAAGGTCTATCAAGCCCACAACCCGGCAATTGATTTTTTTTAGAAATTTTTCTTCATCCGAGGGTAGAACAACATCCGGCGCTGCAAACCCCAGTCAACTACAATAATATGGCAAAATTAATAAGAGTAATTAAAAAATATCATTGGCCATTATTTCATACAATGCATGCAGCAGGCTAAGATTTTCCTTAGCACATCCGTCGTAAGTAATCTCCGTGCTAAGATAGTTCTGGAGCTCGCTCGCAAATGGCTTTGAACACATTTCGATGACAGGCTTGAGCGAATCACTGATCTCGGCGATGAATGGGATCTTTTCTAGGTTCTGACAAAATTTTAAGGCCGAAGCTTGACTCCATCATCTGTCTACATTGATTTACATAAAAATATTGTTCTTAACAAGATGTGTTAAAATGACACCATATAGTCTTGATATAACGGCTCCGTAAAATATGGAAATTCGAAGTGCGTGTCTTATGGAAGCCTGTTGGTTTGTGAGCTAAGAAATTGAATGCCGTTGTTTTTTATGAGTTATACTATCATATCTTATATCCATTTAAATGAGAAAGAGGTGGATCGCAGTGAATCAGAAAATGTTTGAACGATTGCATTTCATGAAGTTGTTCAATTTAGCTGTACGTATCCTGGTCCTCGTATTATTATTTTTTAGAGCACAACTGAATCGGCTAATTGGGATAAATCGATAGATCCATACAATATTAATTAAATGTAAAAAATTCAATAGCCATCATTGAAAGAATTTCATATTTAAGCTAAGTAAATTCTTGGACTAATGTTTTAACATTTGCAGGCGACCAGAATTGTCGAAGGGACGCCTACTTGGGCAATGTGGCAGAAAATCCCAATACCCGTCTACTTGAGGATTCGGATATTCAACCTTACCAACCCGTTGGAATTGGCAGAGGGGGCCAAACCCGTTCTGGTTGAGGTTGGACCCTACGTATACATGTAAGTATAACATTGACACAAATCATACGAAATGACATGAGATAAACGAATCGAGCATATTTTTTTTAATTTCAGGGAGTCAATGGAGAAAGTTGACATAACGGTGAACGAAGCCGACGACACGCTTCGATATCGTCAAGTCCGTTTCTACTACTTTCAGCCGGGTCTTTCTAATGGAAAGGAAAGTGATTTGGTCACTTTCATAAATCTTGCATATGTGGTATACATTGAAATTCCGGCTTTTATTTCACTTAAATACTAATGATTTATGCGCTACTGCTCATACCTCAGAGCAAAATGGCTAAAAAAATTTGAGAGAGTCTTGAACGGCTTTTTTCTCAAAGAAAACAGCTTGTCAGGATCCCAAGCTTTTAAAAACTCTGAAATTATTAAGGAAAGATCGAACTTGCAAATCGACTGTTTGTTGTTTTCCTTCACTTTCCTGAGTGGAAAGCAAATAATCGTCTATTTTGATTTGTAAATAAAATACTGAATAATGAAAGCGTGGAATATATTTGTACAGGGCGTTGCCAAGTTGGCCCACGACTTCACGGATGTCGATTATCTGCTCAACACGCTGGACGACATGCTAATTGAAAAGGGCGAAAAGCTCACGCGAACACACACTGTGCGTGAACTTCTGTTCGATGGATTTTCAGTACAGGTAAAGTATTTATCCCATACAAATGCGATAAGTACATGGAATTTCGATTTAATAGATTAGAATATTCCAATTGGACAATAGGCATTTTTGGATCTGGCTAATGACCCGATGGTCCAGAATGCGGGAGACATCAACATTCCGCCTCAACTCTTGAACGGGAAAATGGGAATACTGGAAGGGGTTTGACCACAATGCCAATGCGCATTAAATCCTTTTAACAATTTTTAATCACAAAATACGTTGAATATATTTTTCTTAGAAAAATGGAACTGATGACGGCTGGTATGTTGTACGAACGGGCAGAGAAAAATCTGAAGACTTTGGTCGAGTTGTCAGTTGGAACGGTATGTCAGTTCTCGATAAATACTATGGAGATCCTTGCAATACACTCAACGGAACTGATGGCATGTAAGCCAATAACGAAAGCAAATGTGGGTTTATCAATTCTCCTCCGTAAACAAGTTCGTAGAATCAATGGTTCTACAAAATAATATGAGTAAATTCATTTGATTTATTTATTCAGTTTGTATCAACCTTTCTTAACGGAGAATACGGTACTTCAAGCCTATGTTCCAGACCTCTGTCGATCACTCACCTTTCAGTACTTTGGTGAAACCGTGAATCATTACGGAATTTCGACCTGGAGATACCGAATCCCTGATTTTATCTTAGAAGGGACAGAAAAGAATCCAGATAACTGGTAATTAGTGTGGGTTTTAAAATTTGTAAAGCATGGTTAATTATAAATACGACTTGGCCATTTTTTAGGTGTTTCTGTCCAACGGTTGCAAATCTCAGCCTCTGCAACACGGACGGGATCACAAGTATTGCTGGATGCTTTGGAGGTAAAACGCGGCACGATTATTCCATCACACTTAAAAATAATCCACAACCTGAACCAACATGTCGAGTACAATGAAGTTGAGTTTCAAGAACTTTATAACCGACTAGCTGGCCCCAAAATCAGTGCAAGGCACTGAGCTGTATCGAATTGCATTTGGAAATTACATTCCATTCAATTCAGTGCCCTTTTTTAAAGTTTAAGCTTGGAATATAGCAATTATACATTTCATCTGTATAGTTGATGTACATGTACACCTATATTGCATGCGTACTTTGTAGGATTATTATTATTATTATTATTATTGCATTATTTTCTGAAGCCCGTGAAAAAATTAAAGATTCTAATTTAAAGAGCTCATTAATATTTTATTACGTTGCTATGACAATGTAGTTTATGGCTTGAACTATTATTACAATCCTTTAAAATTTTCATCATCCAATGCTTTCAATTAGATGACTAATGAAATGACGAATCTTTTTAAAGTTGGGCATACAAAATATGCATAAAATATTTATATATTCCTTCAAAATTTAAATATTTCCTCCAAATTTCAAAAATTCCGGCCAAAATTCAAATATTTCTGCCAAAATATAAAGAATTTCCGCCAAGATTTAAATATTCCCGCCAAAATTCAAGTATTACCGCCAACATTCATATATTTCCCGACAAAATACAAAAATTCCCGCCAAAATTCAAACATTCCCGTCAAAATACAAATATTCCCGCCAAAATTCAAACATTCCCGCCAAAATTCAAAAATCCTCCATAATTTAAATATTCCCGTAATTTATTTTTCTTATTGTTATATTCTTTTGAATTTATTAGCATGATTATAATTCAGTAATAGTTGCCCAGTGTAGTCACATAGTTAAGCAGTCTACACTCAGTTCGGTACGGTTCCGTGTGGTCGCCTCGTTTCTTTAACACCTCAACACCCTCCACGTAATTTTTTGAAGCGGCGAATATCAAGTTGGAAATATAAATTTAAATAGCCTATTTGGCATTGTTTTACGTTGCTATGGCATTCGAGTCCGTTTCACAGGTAAAGGTGGACAAAAGTTGTTGTGTGACAGAGGGATACATACGGTGAGTGAGGGAGGAAGGAAGAGACCCACGACAATTGCATGTTATTAGGATATAGGATGGAAGGAGTTTTTGATGTTTTTTTTCAAACTTTTTGTTTTAAATACGTGAATTAAAACTAACATTACGCTGCTGTCTGCCCTTAGCAATTTCATTAATTTATTTATGCGAATTTTTAAATTAAACACTTACTATGACATTCGCTGATGTTTTTAATTTAACGTAAAATTGCATTTTAAAAATATTTTTCAAGCGAGAAACGATTTTTTCGCCCACCTTATATTTTGCATGAATTTAATTTGATTTAAGGTGCTCCATTGTTTCTATCGAATCCACATTTCTACAATGCGGACAAGAAATTGCTGGATGCCGTTGAAGGTCTCAATCCTAACAAAGAAGATCATTGGGGATACATTGATCTTCATCCCGTACGTGAATCGTAAATCTGAAGTTTACAGTTTACCCATTACCAATATATGTAGATCCAAGCCAAATAATTTTAATACTTTAAACAAATAGTTGACAGGAGTTTCGATTGAAGTTCGGCAACGCATTCAGTTCAATATTGAGCTCTCATCTTGGTTGGCCATGCCAACATTTAACAACGTTCCGAATGTAATTATGCCGATTTTGTGGGCTGAAGAGGTAAATTCATGCATGGGTCAAAAGCGATTGCGGGTAGTTAAAACTACACAAAATTCAATAATATTCTTGAAAATTTTAGGGCGGTGACATTGACTCTTTGACCAAAACTTTGCTCAAGCTCCATGATATTGGTTATAAAGTATGGGGCATTGGAAAATGGTTCGGGATCATCTTCTTTCTAATTGTCACTGGAGCTGGAGTCGGCTTAGTTGTTGAGCACAGAAAGTCATCAAAAGTGGAATTACTGAAACCAGTGGAAGAGGATGACGAGGTTTCTTTACAAGAAAAGAGTCGAACGCCAAGTCGCAGCGCATCTCCGATTTTGGAAAAATATTAAAACTCTGGACTTTGAGTTCGAAAATATATCAATATGGCACCGAACCTTGAAAGTTGCTAATTTCGTAGTTGCACAAGTATGCAATCGAAATCAAATTCTAAATGAACAGTATAAACTGGTAAAAGAGACCTCTCCCACATACTGATGTGATTTCTTATAATTTCAAATAAATATAAAATAATTTGTAAATAAACATCAGTCTATTACAGATGGGTGACTTGTTCTTCGCTCTCCCTCTGTGATAGGGTAGTACATCTGTGTGCTTAATGTGCGCCAACAGATGTGGACCTTGTTTAATGCAGACGCAGAGCAGATATGATTATACCTAAATGCATGCAAATAATATTAATGATCCCTGTTTTTGGAAATATTAAATACGACATGAACTATGAATAATTAAATCAAAGAGCAACCAGTATTCGTGCATTTAGAAATTGCTCATCAAGAAATGTAGTAAGTACCAATGTAATAAACGCATTAAATATTTGATAGGGCTGCTAAAAGTACATATTTCAATTTTTGTAATAAGTGAATTAGGAATTGATTATTAACGAATTTATATTTAGTACGATCTGAAAATGAATCCAGCACAAGAATGTAATATTAAACCTGCAGAGCATAATCCAAAAAATTTATACCAATTTGATAAACTATTAAAAGTGGTTAGTAGGTATTTAATGTTACATACATGGTATTTGTATATGCTATGCAAATGCAATGCTATACAACTGCTGCTTAACGTTTCGGTGCAAACTGCAGCCAGCCGTGTTAATACGGTACTTCTTTGTAATTAAAATTCAACAAAGGGTGGCGGCTGACGGAGGATACGCCTAAGTTCGTCAGGTTGCTAAAATGCTACAATATAATTTCAAAACGCGCTATTTATAAATCAGACAAACGTAGGAACACGGATCAACAAAAACTCAAAGGAACTATTATTACAGTACACAGTACTATATTAGGTAGATTTATATGTAGAAAGAAACTACTTCACGTAGGATATATTATTTTCATGACACGGCCGTAAAAATATTTGTTTTAACTTGCGTGATCAACCGAAATTACGGATGTGTAAAATTGGCACAATAGCTATTTAACATCAAACCAAGCAGGGTGTTCGTTTCAGACCGGAAATGGGTTCAGATTTCAGATTAAATTAATCCAATGCACTCGGGCTTAAAATAGTATTCCATATACACATACACTAAAGACTATCTCGAATTGGAAGACAAATCGTAAATCGTAACGTACTTTAGGCGTAAAATAATGCACCCAACCCACCAATAATCTATTTAATCTACTTCCCAAATCAATACTTATCTTAACGACTTTTCATAGGTCGTTAAATATTTATCAGAATTAATGACTAGTTCGGCTGCATAAGCTAGAAAATAGGGTCTTTTTAGCGGATCACTTTACGGTTGATGCATCATTTTGTGATTTGAAGTTTTGCAACTACTGTCCTGATCTAAATTTTGTTTGTCAATTTGAAAGAAGTACAGCGCCTTGCTTAAGACAAATGATTTCGGAAAGTTTTGTAGATGTATTTAATTTCTGGATTCTTTAAAGTCCAATTATTTGACTTTTACTTCATAACCAGTAAATTCTTCAAATATGTTCGAAGCCGAACATCAATTCTGTACGCTGTTAAGCGAAATGAAGCCACTCAAAATCAAGTATTGCGCCATGAGGTAAGTATATTCATACTCATCGCATTTCTATTCAAAATTGATT
>JAQFYU010000468.1:0-21885 GCA_034694905.1 Ceratophysella granulata | reverse complement strand
AATCAAATGGGAAAATGCTCATTTTCGAAGGAAGATTGCAGGAAGACGGCTCAACGAATTTGCATAAACTCAAGTGCTATGTTACTATGTACTACTGCCTGATCAAGCTCCCTGATTTGCCCTGGGTAAAATGAAATTGAAAGTTATGAAATAATTAAAAATGAATTGAATTTCAGTAAAATAAATAAAGTAAGGTAACTCGGAGTTATTAGAATGGTATTTACAATGACTTTGAAGGAATACAATACATAAAATGAATAAAGATAAATGAAATTACATTAAAATTAACAGTAAGAATAAAATAAATAGTCATGAAACGAATCTAATGGCAATGAAATTGATACAATTTGCATCGGAAATTTGAATAGGTTGACATCGAAATGCACAGGACGTATTTGTAATCAACAGAATTGCAATAAATATATAATGCAGCTTTAAATTATTAAAATTGTATTAAAATACAGACTAATAAATAAATATAATGATTTAGATGATATATATCTACACTGAAATGTATAGACAACTTGGAATTATTGAAATTGCATCAAAATAAATAAATTAGCTTGGAATTCATCGAAATCGAATTGAATTCCTTTAAAACATAGAGTTGTGATGTATGTAATGCAACGGTTTCGAATAAGTACAATGACATGAGAATAAATAAAATGGCACCAAAATAAATAAAATGGCTCTGGAACAAATATCATGAAGCTGTTTCGATATAATTGTCGAATAAAAGTACCTTACATGACCAACTATATGTTATTTTGAATTGAACTGTGAAATTCAACTGTTGTCATTTAAAATCGTAGCATTGGGAATTTTATTTTTCAAAATATGTTTTCGTCTTCGTTCATAATCCTTAGAATATCATTGACTTCTAAAGTCCAAAGTCGACTATCAGTCGCTGACCCTTTCCACATTTCTATGAGTAACATGCAAATTAAAAGCTGCTCTCCGCGTCACTCCTGGTGCTTGGAATTGGAGCCTGGAACCCGTGGCCGTGTCATTGACTTTTTGGACACGGGGACTGTGAATCCTTGAAAAATTCATGAATATAAATCAATTTCGCAATGTGTTATTCGCTATCCTCATGACATGACCGAATGCAGCAGTTCAGAAATGCTCTGCAATTCTTCGAAGCTCCTCCTTTAGCTATATTGCAACTCGGAGCTCGTGCTGTGCAGTTGCACCTAAATGCATAATGCATTTTTTGATCTTTGGACAAGATGAGGTTGATAAACCGCTGTAATCAGCTATACGACTCATGCGTACTTGGCTATTTTCTTTGAACAGGGGTGTGAATTCGCGTCATAGGGCCTCAAGTCGAAACTTTGAAAGCATGTTGGTGGGCACATGCATAATTCATAAATGCTGATTTCAATTCTTTAAAAATTCAATACAAAATGTAATTTATTTTAAAAGTCGTTTGACGAACGTCACAGGAAGTCCTTAAATGTTCTTGAATAAAATTGGACAAAACATATAAATTGATGAGGAAGATCAGATATTGAGTCAGTTCTTAAATCCAAGTTGCACGAGAAGGATATCATCCGAACATCTCTCTGCAAACACAGAGTCCAGGGTAAACTTATAAGCCATTTCCATTTGTAGTATACCATGTCAATCAATTTGACTATGGAAGGGCCAGTCGAGGTTGACTTGCTTGTTTGACTTCTAGGAATTGACTCTAATCAATCATGCTTATTCCAGTCATGCTAAAAGTCTCTTTGATTTTGTTTTGCAGTGAAAGTACTGGAGGGGCATGTAAAGAAGCTTCTTCGTGGAGACAGACGTACGGATTGAATTGAATTGAAGCCCAGTCGACGTCCTGCGAACGGACGACGAAGAACGAGGAGAGAATAATTATTGGTCGACTCATTCCAGAAGAAAGAACTGAATTTCCTTCTGTTTCCAAGAAACCAGGACGGAACTTCAGAATCGATAGTCTGTCCTCTCTAATTCTACATCAACTCTTCTATTGAGAAAACACTGGCTCTGTCCAGTGACTGTTTTTCGGTAAGTACAACCTGTCACGTGTCATCACCCTTTCACCTCCCACACTTTCTCCTGTCACTTTCCATCACACCCTTCTGCTTCTTCCTAAAGTGCTCGGTTCGTCGAAAATTGAATTGCCCAGTGAGCGCTATTATTTTCATGTGTTTGTGGATGAATCTAAAAATCAGATTGTTAGTCTTCCTTCCAACTTAATGGCCTTTTGTTTTGACATATAAAAAAATGATGAATTATGAACTTATGAAATAAGTACTGGAATACTTCCAAGCTGATATGCATAATATTTTATGTCTCTTTGACACTACTTAGTAGAAAAAGTTTTTAGTTTTCAAAAATACACACCAGAAACACACCAAGCTGTGAGACGAGAAAATGTATAGAAGAATTTAGTTCTTTTTCCACAAA
This sequence comes from Ceratophysella granulata, assembly GCA_034694905.1. NCBI lineage: Eukaryota > Metazoa > Arthropoda > Collembola > Poduromorpha > Hypogastruridae > Ceratophysella > Ceratophysella granulata. The sequence goes on along the minus strand of JAQFYU010000468.1, from coordinate 19,464 downwards.
ATTGTATTTAAAAAAAAAATATCCACTGCTTGCTTTTAATTATTTAAAAAATATTACCCTTGCAAAGCCTTTAACATGTACAGCAGTTCAATTCAGCGGCAATTTCCTGACCTTAACATGCAACGATAAAGCTTTGGAAATATTTGACCAATTTTAGAATTTACCATTTCACTTTCCATTCTGCTAAAGAGGTCGTTAATGAAACCATGGGATGGGATCGAAGCTTGTACCAAACAAAATCCGTACCGCGAAATTACTATCGCAATTTCACGTTCAATTCCCTTTCCTTGGGTTTTTTCGGGATAATCATCGTCAAGTAGTAAGTAAAGTATGTGATAATCGCATCTCCGATTCTAATTTTAATGTTCCTTTTTATTTCGAGTCTTAAATGCTGAATCCTGCCTACGCATCTCTTATCTGTGGAAAGAAGAGAAAGAGTCGTTGCACTACGTTTGCGGTTGTAATTGTTGAAGAATTGCAAAGGATAAAGCGAGTCTGTCTAGTCCTACATCCTACATAATGTGGTTCGGTTTTATAGTTATGGGAATTCTATTTTTGTTACCATTCATTTTGTCCTTACAAACGATGCTGAGCTGAGCCACATACTTGAGGGGCACTCTCCGAGTAAAGACACTCTTTTTTTTCTTGAACTTGACTCCAGGCATTTCGCCAGATTTAATTCTTGCCACTTGGTTTTTTATTGAACTTTTCATGGAAGAGAAAGGGAAAGGGTTGTGGTGGTTTGGGAACGTCAGAGCAAGCGCTGTTGGTATGTTAGCATATCGACATCATCAGCCAAGTGAACAGTGCTTGCGTATTTCGTGGATTCTAAATGACGAGTGTGTTCGTTTCCAAAATAAGCTAAATACAAATGTCAATATTAATACATTTTTTAGTTGATCACTCCTTTCTCTGTGTCCATAGAGCAAAACCTAAAGGTAATTACGAGGCTATCAAATGAATGATCTCTGAGGTACGATGTTTGTATGCAGAATAGCTACACGCTTGTTACTCGGGAGTGTGTATTTATAGATTTGTATAGGGGAGAAAGCGGGATACGACGCCGATAAGGCTAGAGTCATGACATATTTATTAAAAGTCAGAAACCAACGACCAGTGACCACGAAACTTTCTTTGGCCCACTACACCTCATTCTCTCAGTTGACATTCGGTAATAAAAACCTACGATAAGGGTTAATGTAACGGTGCCGAATCGGGGTTTATTCTTAGAAAAATTAACTTATAACATACGTAAAGAAATGATTTATATTTAGACAACGATAGGATCGAAATATGCACTAAAATCTGTACTTATGCACCAAAAATGTCAATGCATTAAGCACAAAAATGGGTTGCAAAAATCAGTTTTTCTGCAAACAAATACGCAATTTTTTGAAGAATTAACGTTTGGTATAAATTTAGTCAAGTCCAAAAATTGCAAAAATTGTTGCAAATCTCAAATTAAATCAAAACCATCCCAATTTTATAAATTCCAAAACGAGATATCAAAAATTAAATATCTGGAAATTTTTTGAATCGAGGACTTGCTCGTACAATAGAAAAAAATACCTTCAAAAGGTCAAAATCTGTATCTAAGGTGCAAAAATGTTTAAAAACGTGAAAATATGCACACGTGCATTTAAGCCTAAAAAATTCAAAAAAATATGCAGTATTACTTAACAGTTTACCTATTGGAACCAGGCCAGCGTGTGTCTTAGAGATTTTACGTTAACGTTAAACACTCTTCTTCAGCGAGCCTGCGTGCTTTTGCATAAGAAGCCATTTCCTAGTCATTCATAAGTGACACATCGAGTTCAACTCTAGTTGAAACCATGCAAAAATAGAGCCCAAAAGTTTGACCAGGGGAATTATAAACCCCGAATGACGAATTTCGAATGAGTTGGTGGAATTTACTCGTACTAAATGTCCGAATTTTTGAATTTTAGCACTGGCGGTCGTAGGACATATTCGGCACCCTTCCGCAGGGGATCCGTACACCAAGGACGGTACAATGGTCAAGACGTTCCAAGCATATTTGGCCAACTGTCATCGCTACTACTCCTGTGTCCACTGTCGGGCTCATCTTGCCAACCATGATGAGCTCATCTCCAAGGTATTTAATCCTAGTTTCAATGATCCCTACTTCAAATTAGATATTCAAGCGTTGATCTAAAGAAATTGGAATGTCTCCTGCGTTTTAATTTATCTGAGTTTAGTACAAGTACAGGGTTGAAGAAAATCGCACTTTAAAAAAATAATTTTGTTCTTGTCTTTCTTTTTTGCATTTTTAAAAATATTTATTGAAAAGCAAAAAAATATATATAAATACGAAGCAATGACGATGTTTTAGTTGGATTTTTATGTTAACTGCACCAGCATTGCTAAGTACCGCTGGATTAAAGGCAAAAAGAGTGTATAAATCAAAAACGGCTCGTGGTGTAGGGTGTAGTAGTGGATAGTGCTTTAAATTTAAATAATGCCAAGAAATAGGAACCCTTGGTTTAGATATGGAGCAGGCTCGAGAGCCATTAGCACAATACATATTCACACTCATCAATAATTCGTGTAGGAAGATGGATTGACTGCAGGAGAAGTCGATTTGGAAGTGTTAAAACTTTTACCTTGATCGACTTTAGACAGAATTTCCCCCCAAATCCCGAGAAAGTCTGGATTTTCCTCTGTGCAAATGACGTTGGATGTCTTGGTGTTATTGATTAGGGAGGAAGTGATGGGTAAATTCAATTTGGGATCACTATCCAATCCACCAAACTGTCTCCTATCTCTTTCTTCGTCTGACAGAAACTTAGGATTTCTTGGAAGTCCATAAGTATGTGTTCCCTCGACAGTTTAGCACTTTTGGCTCAGTTCATTTTACTTACTACGGTCCCAATACTGCCAAATTAAATATTTGAGAATTTTGTTCAATGGAGTGGAAGGGAAAGTGAATTCATACATAGTAGGATCTGCATTTGGTTAATAATTGAGCGTGAGTACATTTGTTTCAATTGAAAGCAACACATCTGAGCGTTGAGTCAAAGTAGGCCAGGCGGAAAGGCGGAAAAGGTTAGAGAAGCTGGGAAATGTTTGGTCAAAATCGATTTATCAACTTTTGAAATCTTGGAACTCAGCAAACCAAGTAACATGAGAATTATTGTACATAGTTATTCTGGAAGAAGTGTTTTGAGAGCCTTCTACTACTGTAAATACAGCCATGTCATGTGTACTACACTAATACGGTGTAAGCACTTGAAAACAGTTTAGCAGTTCGATCGAACTGGGCAGACTTGAGCCAATACAATATCTGCTCGAACACGAACAGGCTGCACTACGAAGAAACAAAATATATATAAAATTCAGTCGGGATTTTCCTAAGGTCTGACTTTCTCCTATCCAGTATACGTGCTCCAGCCCTTTCCCCGACCTATTAGCAGTGTCTGGAATTTAAAGCTCACATCGTTTGCGTAATTCTCTGAGAAAATACATTTGTAAAATTGTTGGCCTGGCCACTAAATCGAGTTACTTTACTTAATTGCAAAAAAACTGCTTGTTTTGATGTCTGTATTGATTTGATTTGATTCTAATGTTTAGTAAATTCCCTTGAGTCAATACGTGCGTGACCGAAAGTAGGCATCGTTTAGCGTTCTACTATGTAGTAATTAGTAATGCTTTTACACGAAGGAATATACATAGTTTTGAAAATACAGGGTTGGTTGATACAAAATGCTACATTGACGTTTCCTAACATATCGTCGTTGCAAGTTGCTACACTCTGTGCCCGTCCAAGCTCAAGTCAACGCAATGTTACTGTAAATTCGAATTCTTATTCGGGCTATATTTTAAAGTTAAATAATTTATTGTTAGAAGCTGCTTCATTATTCAGGCTTCACATTAGCAGCAATATTTTAATGATACCTTGGAATGTACTGTGTGGTCAATGGTAACGCTCACATCACAAGTATTCGGAATATGTCCGGCAGTTCTTTTTTAGTGATATTAAGCTTTACGTTTATCCATGCGATTACCGATTTAATACAGTAGCACGCGTGTCTTGTGAATGTGAAGCATAGGTAAATAGTAAATACATCAAGGAGACTTTGTTATGGAAGATATGAGCTTTGTTATTGTGATTTGATTAGTGATTGATTATGATAATGTTGCAGAATTAATCTAAACCAGTAGGTCTAGTCTCAGCTGATGCGTGCAAAAAGTGTTGTGAAACAGTTGTTGCGTTGGTTGGTGGGGGTACAGTGGAGAAACTAAGACGCAATTTCGCAAAGTCGTTCAATCAAGCTCATCTGTGGTCTGTTTGTCCTTGTATTTGTATGGGATGGGATGCAAAATACGCATGTGGTATAGTTTGGCTGGAGAAAGTGAGTGCAGCTTTAAATAGGATACGGCGTTCAGGCTTGAAAACAATTTTGCAATTCTGTCGTTTCTCTTGATTGAGAATGGGATTAGACTCTTGACCTTTTTAGCTCGACTCGTTTAAACCCGGATCATTGTAAATTGTAAATGTAAATGTTCTGAATGAAGAGATGAATTTGTGTTGTCAATCAGATTTTACGCGCTCATCCATGGTATGGTATAATACTTATTTGAAACATTTACCGATAAGATTACTAATTAATTAATTATCAATATTTAGACAATATTTGGGAGAATTAACGTAAAATATCGATATAAAAGCTATGCACCAAATTTGACGGGACGAACCTTTTTTTTTAATTCATATCATAATGTTTTAATTTTGAAATTATAAATAAAATGTGTCAGGTCAATTTCAAGGAAATTAATTGTCCATTTACTTTTAACAAAATCCAGAAATCAGTGATGCGGAATGATTTGGACGGCACCGGTACACTAACACTAACCATACTATTGATTATTGATTCAATTCGGATCTCGGCGTATGTAGAGCTGAGGTATGAGGCATGCATGCATTGCATTTGCATAATGCTACATAGGGGGGATATTCAGCAAGCAAAATCATTCAGTTCTACATAGTGTTGCATAATTGAGGAGAATGAATGGCGGAACGGAACGTAGTGATTCATGTTTTGTAATGTTATATTTTATGATTGATGAAATAGCGAACATCGATATCGATCGATTCCTCTTTCCTTCGCTCTGGTTATCTGGTAAAACTATATTTGATTTGATTATACTCGTAGACAATTTGAAAATTACCGGGCGGCATGCGGCGTATTTTATTAAGGTTTTTATGATCATACTATGTATTCAAAACAAAATCACATATTTCACATATTAATTACTGCCGAGGAGAAAATATATAATATTTTAGAGCGTGACATAAATTCTATATTCCAACGTCCAAACTATTGTGTAAATGCAAAATATGATCGTATACTTTGACCGTATTTTGATAGCTGTATGCTGTAGTTTGTAGTATGTGTACGATGTACTTACCGAAGATTCGAGAAATGAGCTTTGGAAGGTTTTGTTGTGGAGGAATAGGAATCTGGTCCATAGACTATTCGAGGTCCGACTTTTCTTCCCTTTACGGTCAAATCAGAGGTGCAACGGGCTCATAGCTAATATCTTTTCCGTCCTCACCAACTTAACTACGGAAAGAACTAAAATCACGTACCACGAACACTCGTTCTGCTCTCGCTATACATCCACATTGACAATACCGCCCAGAAGAACCGGGTTTTAACCTAACTAACTGCGGGTAGGCGTTAGGTGTTGATCCAGCTAACGAAGACAACGCCAATCGACGACCAATTTGAAGGTCACTAGGGGGTCACTGACGTAAACTGAATTTTATTGCGCTTTAGAATATCGTCATAAGCGGAGATGGTTCATGGTCAATGATTCTAGGACAGAAATCAGATGTCAGATTTAGGTAAAGGCCGTAAAATTTTTGAACAAAAAATCTCATTTTTTCTATGTAAAACTGAAATATGACGAGGAAACAGACCAGAAAAGATCAAAAAAGTAACTACCCCCGGCGGGACTTGAACCCGCAATCCTTGGTATATAAGTCCAACGCCTTAACCATTAGGCCACGGGGGCATCCGTACCTGAATGCGGCGAAAGGAACTATTTATGCAAATTTTATTATTTGCTATTGGAGAAATGAACTTTACGCAACTTTGTTTATTATATTGCATGAATGAATGCATTAGGCATGCTATTCTGCTGTGTTGATTCCTCTGACTCTGACTACACGACGGTCCTTGCTCTTTTGACGGCGGCGGCAGGCCCGATTCCGAGTTCAAAATTCAAATCTCTTCACGTTCCTCAAGTTGAAATTGAAAGTTAAATTCGAAATTCTAGTGAAACGAGCAACGACGATACCGAAACGACATATTTTGCGGTCAAATATTTTCTGTTATGTTGTCTAAAGTCAAGTTTCAGGTATCGTTCACGCCTTTCACCGACATGGTCGAGGATCAGAATCAGATAGGTTAACTTGTTACAGTCTACAATGAGGTAAATGCATTCTATCTTAGTATACACCCTTGACCGTCCAAGTAATTGATTATTGTCGTATTGTGAATTGTTTGCCGGCCGGAAGTTCGCGACTGCTGTATATTTTGAACTTCCCTCAAATCAAAGGTCAAAGTGTGGATACATACCATTGTTCCGGGATTGACTGGAACGCAATAATGTACATCGAGCAGAAAGTAAGGTCAGCAACCACGGCCAAAGGGAAGGGGTGCGAAGTAGAGTCAATCAAGTCCCTGGTTCAGGGTTTGGTACGGAAAATTCTAAGCGGTAATCGGCTCAGCCAACATGCAGCCAACAATCAAATGACTCTATAAAAGTTGTCGTATTCATCGTGATATGTAACTCAAACTTCATTCCGCTAGAATGCCTGGTTCAGGGCGCAAAAATGGTGTCAATGGCTGTCACAACGTCAAACGTCAATCGTTCGGCCTAACCTACAACCTGCAACCTACAACCTGAAGCAAGTACTCTAGCGGAATATTGTTCAAACAAAAGTTGCTTATCGCGATGTGATAGACACTAAAACAATAATTGTTGTAGGTACTACTTTTGTTTTTGTTAGGGTCATTTGGTCATTCAGTGTACCGCTAAGAGTTTTCCGTACCAAGCCATTATGCTTGGGACTTATATTGCGTCTCCGTTTGGCAAGTCCGACCTCTGACCATACGTAGTAATGTTTTCATTTTCTAATAGTAAAAAGCCTAGTTGTCTGTTGTTCGTTAAGGGTGTTTTGGTGTGGGAGCCCCGTCTGATCTCTCATATCATTTCCTTTCCCAAGGACAATCGATTTTAGGAAAGTCAAACTGACGAGTCATACGACCAGAAGTTCCTTTTACTTACTTGCCCTTTGTTCCGTTCCGAGAAAAGTTTCATTATGCTTTCACTTGTTTTATGCAATCTTGACTCACAACTCACAATCCCAACTCTCAAGTTGTCCTTTTCATTTTCCAACAACCGTGTTTTTCTGTATATGGAGCCTTGGCTCAAAAAGAGTTTCTTCATATAAATAATTGGATGTGACTAATGGTAATTCAAGGTACTGGTTCATTATTGAGAGCATGACGCAGTAAACGAAGTGCTTCATCTCTCATCCAATTCAAAGTCCAATTTCGTTTGAAAAGTTAAGGGAAAGTCGCTTCGGTCCTTTTCCTTTTCATTCTCATCAAATCTATTTTATTATCTTCGTATTTTGCCGGTATTATCCATGAAAGTTTGGAGGCATAAGGGCTGTAAAGAACACAATATGATGATCAGGATTTTAATAATTATGTAGTTCACGTCGTCTTGGTGCACTTGACCTATCGATGCAAGGATTGTACGAAAACTCTACGACTTCGTCCACAAGTGCTTGCGGAAAGTTACAGCGGGTCGGCAGTATGACTCTGCGAAATGCGAAATTAATAACACCAGCAGCTGCCAAATATAAATATAAATATATTCATGGAGCTTGACTCTTTGAAAACATTTCTAATCTTGTCATTTTGGGTTGTTTACCGTTGAATCGAGATATTACGTTACTACAACCAATAGCTAAAGACAGGATCTACAACGCATGGTGTTCCTCGGTTCCTTTCATTTCATTTTCCTACTTCACTATCTCGAATATAGCATTTCTATCGATGTTTGGAATACATGTTAGGTTCTAGGCTACGTCTACATAATCACCCCGAAGTGTTAGACGACTACAGATATTCCCAAGTTTTGAACTTGGATCGCTAGCGATGCGGATGCAATTATTAGATGTACTTTTCCTCTCATATTCCTGGTTGAACTAACTGACTTTTGTTTCTTGTTTCCAGTCATTTCAGGGAAGCCAAGGAAGAGCCTACTTGTTCAACTCTGTGTAAGTAACTCCAAAGTATTTGCTTCTACTATATTATTACATTCGATTTTACTATGTTTTGACCTTAACTGAATATGAAGCCACAAGAAGTGAATATAGTATTTCCTCCCGTGCGAAGCGAAGCAGGAAAAAAGGCGGCAAATGACGAGGCGAGTGAACCCAAACCAGGGATGTTTAATTGTTCCTATTATTGGAGATTCGAGAACTCATTATTATTTACGCAGCGACCTGAACTGAATAGCAAGCACACAGAGGAGACATCAAACAAGGCTCAAGCTCCAAATGACCTGTCATACAATTATTTAGTACTAGAATAGCTCTTCATCAGACTCGACGAGACCGGTTCCATCCCAGCTAATGAGCTAATGTTGTCAAAGTCATTAAGTGGGTTAATGTCACTCGAACTTCATTAACGTAACGAAAATAGATTACTTCACGTGTGAGAGCATGCTCAATAATTTCTGAGATACTTATGTACCTGCTAATATGTTGTAGCTGTTGTCATGTGTACGTACGCACATGCCTTAAAGCTCAAGATTATCTATATATAATTTGACATTTGACCCAAATGAAACTTAGCTGTTTTCCTTGTGGTGTTTGAGGATATGCCTTAATTTTATCAGCATTTAATGTTCCTATTGTTTGAAATTATTTTCAAATCAAACATCTGCCATGTACCAGCACTTCTGGTTGACCTTAGATCTAGTGGAGGGAACCAAACCTTCCCCATCATGTAGTAGCATGCTATGTATATGTACGTGCATTGTGAATTGCGCCAAATTCAAAATATAATTAAGCCACGGTATCGACGTCAATACAAATGTTCAGTCCTCTAGAATAATAGAATTGCAGAATGAATTTAGACCCAGGCCAGGCCTTAAAATTAGTATTTTTTCCTTTAGTATTGAAGAACCCCATTACTCTGTTAGGTCGAGTCTCTATTTTGATTCGACTGAAGCCTGGTTGAAGCAGCGGGTAACGGGTGTCTAAGCTTGTTACGTCTCTTTGCCATAGAATCTTACGATTTACCGAGTCTGGGAAAAGAGATTAAGTCTAATGTCGCAGGGAGTGCCGTAAATACTTGGGGCATAAAGTGGGGATCATAATTGGCTCGCTCCATAGCCACTCGATGACACAAGAGAGCAGTTGTATAAATCTGTAATTTCCTATAGTCCAATTTCGTTCAATAGTTGGTCATTGCTCTTTCCACGCTCACGCTCTTCCTTCTTTCCATGCTTATCCGATCTAAGCCAGACCACGTTTAGAATTCTAAAGGTGTGCTCAACCCGCAACTGGAATTAAGCTTGAAATGATTCCATTGTCCTGTCTTTTGATGATGTGAATTTGGTTCAGTGTTAGTACTAATTTACAATCTATGTTCTTAAAGTTTACCCGAAGTAATTCGGTACTGCTAGGTTAAACGCTGATATCGAGCCAGTAGCTTGACCTTTTTAGAATTATAATCGATAAGCAGGCGCGCTGTGGTTGATACTTGCTGAATGACAGTTCCTAATTTGTAATTATTTTATTTCATATTTCAGCGTGAATGTGGGATGTGGACCAGCAGAGGAGCGTGTGCTTCTGACTGGTCTCCACGCTGTTGCTGACATTTATTGTGAATGCTGTCGCACCACTCTGGGCTGGAAATACGTAAGTGTAGCCTTGTACCCCAAGTTATCCATTTGGAGTTTTGGAGTTATGGATCGCGGCCAACAACCGAATTTTTTGTCCGAAGTCCAATTGAGCCTGCAAGTCGCCATATGTTCAATGACCAATGGAGAATTACCTGCATTGCAATTGACGAAAAAAACTCATCCAGTCGCGCTGTTTTGCTTAAATATTTGATTTGAATCACGTAATTCAAACAATTCAATATTAAATTAAATATTAATAAGAATGAAATAATTTGAACGACTAATTACTAGAATACAAAATACAAATGAAGAAGATCAGGAACAACTTTATATTGGTGTACCATCACCAGATAAACCTCGGTCAAAGTGAACTACGGACAAATCAATTCGGCCAGTTGCCTCGAGACACACGGGTGGGAGTTGATACTGAACGTAAAATAAAAAAGTGTATAACTTTGATGTATATTTCCAGGAACACGCCTTCGAGTCTAGTCAAAAGTACAAAGAAGGAAAGTACATTATCGAGCTGGCCCACATGGTGAAGGAGAACCAGTGGGACTGAGAAGACGCCAGGGTCAACCCTCACAACACACGGCCCTCCCTGACCTTTCCAACCAATCGTCCCAGAACGACCTTAGGAAGTCCAGACATAGATCCCTGGGTCATTCCTGAAATTGACCCAGTAGAACCTGAAGAACTACCAATCACTCACTTGTGTCCATCTCTCATGTCATGTTTCGCACTTCTTCGTCGTTTCCTCACTTTTATCTGGCACTGTGTGTGGCGGTGACCCTGGCCAATCAGAATCAAAAATCACGCTCCAAAAAAAAAACTTCACTTGTTCTGCATATCAAAATTATGAATGTCATCCGGAAGCAAGAAAAAAACAAGAAAATAAAAAAATTCAAGTCCGTGTCCACTAAGTACTCTGTAACAGTCATCGTGTGTTGTGTCAAGTTCTTCACTCAACAACTGCGCACTCACAACGGACATCTCTCTCACTACTGATCTCTGTGCATGAACCCTGTGTCCACTTGGGGTTCTGTTCAATCCTGGCTCGTAGAACTCTTCAAATTATTTACTCCTACTTTCACCGTTTTGTGAGTTGTGCATATTGTGCATACTCCTTTCCGTAGATTGCTTGCATGAGCGTAGCTTTTAGGTTTGTGTTTCCTTTTCCTCTATAATTTGGTTTTACTTGACTTGATCGAATATAATTAATTAATTACTTTTCTATTAGCTACATGTAGTAGCATACCTACGTAGTTCAATCTCCCTGTACTTACTCGAGTTGTGTTGTGTGTCCAAAGCCAATGAGGCAGGTTTAATGCTAAGAATTTGAATTATGAAGAACTTGCTCAGTTGAAAACATCGAAAACTGAATGACGTCATCCCCATCAAAGAAAACTTGAAGCAGAGTAAATGAACTTGTACCCAAAAGAAAAGCGACAGAATGAACTGGAATACGGAAAGTTACACGTTTCAGAGAATCTGTTGATTTGCCCAGAACAAGACTTTGAAAAATTGTAAAGAACTGAGAACAACTTCAAACCAATTAACAAATTCACGGTGTTTGAAGCAGATAACTCTCCCCTGTGATACAAACTTATGACTGAAGCGGATGCCCATCAAAATGGGACATTTCGCAAAATGCTACAACTACCACTTCGAAAAAAACAAAACAAAAAAATCTTAAACGTTAGTTAACGCACGCATTGTAAAAATATGAATGACGAATAGAAACCCTTTAAGCTTTTCCAATTGTTGAACCGTCAACTCATCGAGTTACCCGCTACTGTTCCAACACTTCATGTGACATGAGAGTTCAATGGAAAGGAGAATGAATACAAGCTTAAAATAGACAAACACGATCTTCACGTACGAAGTTGTGAGAGTTGTAAATGAGAAAACGGATTTGAATTCGCAAAAGTTACCACTATTGAGTTCACGGAATTAACCTTCTAATACTTGGTCGTCAATACTCGAATCGAAAGTAATTATCGTCGCTGTAATTGGGAAACTACTCCGAGTTAAGAATTTCTTTAGGTGAAAATATCGAAATCAAACTAACCGAAAGTATGCTGACTTTTGTATTTTATGAGCTCTGTGTAGTATGCTTTTGTGAAGAACTCCATGTTCACCTGTATCAAGTTAACGAAACTTTTTAAACAAACTAATTCAAATACTTAAGTCCGCATTTGACTTACACGGTATGAGTTGCATATTACATTATGCATACTCCTTGTAAAGTAGGAGGGCTTGAGCCCCGCATGTGTGTGGGGTATAGTTTAAACAATTTTGCGTAACCTTTTATGGACCGCTGGTGCGGGTTGATGTAATCTGCTTGAGTTAATTGTAAATTCTAATGTACATTTTGGCTGGGAATCTCCCGAAGGGAAAGCAAATATGTGAAAGTCGAGTTAGGTTTAGCGGACGGTGGGCATCATCATGTTGCGGTAAATGTTGTACTAACGTTGCGTTAAGGTGAAAGCTACAAAGTGAGATGTTAAAAGGGAAAGCTGTAAGTTGCAGTTGTATTGTACAGTTATGACCTAGTTGCTATTGATTTGGAAAGGCGGAAAATACAAATGTATTTAAGAATCTGTCTTTTAGCGAACCCCAAAAGCGATGTTCAAAGTTCAAATGCAGCCAGGTTCGAAGTCAAAAGCTTGTAAGTAAATATCTTTAATGGTGTACGTACGGATCGTGGATTGAAAAATGCATGTCAGTGTTCGTGTTGCTAACCAAATCTCGTGAAAAGAATGTACATAGAGATCGATTGTGTAAAATACGCTGAGTGTTCAGCAGAGGCTGTAATCAGGTGTGGGTACATGATTTACTAATGTAATTTCAGGTTAATTCTTGAGAGATTGAAAATTAGAGAATGATATATGATAATTAAGGGGGAAAACAACTTTTGTGTGATATCTACTTAACTAAAATGTGAATGCCACCTGTACGGATATGTAATACTAGAAATTCAGATTATTAACCTTAGTGTTGTACGGGAGCGACTCGTTCAACCCGACTAACCTACCACCTTTGTCTACTAAGTCAGGGGTGCACCGAATACTGGGTTCACATGGGTACCACAAGCTCTTCACTGGTCACGCGGACCGCGGACTTAGCCCGAAAACGTACGACAATATCCCGAAATTAATTAAGGTTTTTTTTGTATATTCGTTGAGCTTGTCGTTCAACACGATTGAACCATTCGAAGTTAGATTGCATTTGGCTCCAACTACCAGAAATCAATTTTCAAAATGAAAAACGTTGGGTATTTGTAAAGCACCCTTGGCCCGACCCGAATGTAGCCAATATTTCAAAATGTTAAGGACTTTTTCGGGCATTGGTCCTATTCAGGCTCGGATCCAACATGTCCACGAGATAGGAAGAAAAACAAATGACGCATTTAAAGGCTTTTTCGTTTTTAATGATTTAAAGCATTTGAAAGTCATTTTTTATCACGCGTTTTCCAGTTAAATTTACGGCTTTTGAACGGGTTAATATTAAACTGCCCGTCTGTAACTCCACAAATGTCCGCCAAATAGCAAGTTTTATCCGCAAGCAACTTTTGTCCGCCAAGTAGCAAGTTTGTCCGCAAGTTTCTACCACTTTTTGTCGCCAGAAAATTAGTTTTGCCCGTCAATATAAACACATTTTGACCAAATTCGATGGTTGACACGAATGCACAGCTTCCTTCTGTCATAAATCATAAAGCACTAATAACTGCTTAGAGGCAACCAACAACGTTATTAAAACGAGTGGAATACGAGAACTTCCAGGACATTTTATGTTTATGCTAATTTGATCTACTAAGCTCTCTTTACTACTTGTACAAGCTCTTGGATGTGAAATATACATACATCAGTTATCACTTTTATTCCTTATTTGCTGGCGAGCAAAATCTATTTTCTGGCCACAAATGTGGTATATACTGGTGGAGAAAAGTTGCATGCGGGCAAAACTTGCTATTTCGCGGACAATTGTGGACTTACAGGTGGACATTTTAATTGGCAGCCCTTTTGAACATCGGGATGGCTAGCCAATGACTGCAATATTCGGTGCATCCCTGACCTTGTCCCCTTTGATCTTTAACATCTGCGTACATTTCTACTGTAGTGTTGATTTTGAATGTGTGGACGGTGGACGTCCATCTGGAATCCTTTACCTGTAGTAATCTTTCAAAAATACCTGATCCTATCCCTGCCGACAGTCGTAGTGATGCATGTATGCAAGGTTTAACTTTGAATCTTGGTGGCTGAAAACGAAATATGCATTTTCTAATGTTTGTATTTACTTACTATGTATTACTCGTACACCACATATTTAAAACCAGTTGCATTTTGTCATTTGTAGTGAAATTTTGTTGACCCGATATTTTGTTATTATTATGACGTAATACTGTGAGTGTGGTAGTGTGTTCTTTAGTTTCACCTTTTCGAATATCGGGTTCAGGAGTGGTTAATAATTTGAAGGGATTTGGTATTTGTTTACACTTAAATTTTTACTCTCCATGATTAAGTTTTTGAGGTTTTGTGTTTTTTATAAGTTTATATTAATATGTACTGTAGTCTGGGAACTGGGAATTGAGTTATTGACATCTGAAATTATGATGGAGTCCTTTGAACCTGATAATCATAGTGCTTATTCCGCTTCTCGTCTGGAGTCTGGCTTAAATCACTTTAGTTCCTTGGGTTAGCATTAATGGTTCTGGATTGGGTTGTCGGTTCTGTCCTATTTAGTTGACAAATTAATGTTCAAAACGTTCTTTGGCCATTTTCTTTGATTAGCGTAGCTTAGTTTAGGGTATTGAGTGCGCGAATGTTGATGAACAACTCGTGTAGTGACTAATCATCAAAAATACTGTCTTCGTTCTCGGATTATAGCGCATGAATGTGGGTACTTGTCATTCTAGGCCTATCGGTAAGGTCTCAGACGTCACCTATGCTAGAATTACTTCAAAAAAATATTATACAATGTACTAGATTTATTTTATACTGTTGAGTGTAATTTTCCTCTATTCACGATAATAAAATCTTAAGAATACGGTTTTTTGAACGACTTGGATCATGTGTCCTCTCTCCATCGTTTATTACTCTCACCATTATTGTCGCCGTCACCCAGGCCAACAATATCTCGTCTCGCCTCTTTTCATTTATCTGGGCTCGGGCTCATGCTCTGAGCACAAGTCATTCGCGAAAACCATTGTATTAGGCATATTTCCGAATCAAAACGTCAAGCGATACCGAAGTACCGAAGTCGCAACTTTCTGTTCTGAACCAACCAATTTTCAAATTTTTACACTGATATGTAGAAGTGCAACGTTTAGAAGGAGTTTTGGGTTTACCGGTACCAGTACCTACTGACCTTTCTAAATCTGGGGGAGGAGTAAAGTCGCTGACTACGGCGCGGAACTCCAACTTATCATAACCAACAGGATGCGTTGAAATGGCCAAACTCCTTTTTGCAGTGGGCTTTAAGTGGAATTCGCCAAGTTGTCCTAAAAGTTTTGCGTTCGAAAATTTAGCGTTTGCTGTAAACCATACCTTAATTCCGAAAACGAAATGGAGCATTTTAAAATAGCAATTCATTGACACGTACTCATGGATATATATATATAGTGTCTAAATAGAAAGGAATTATACAACGTCGATTTCACTTTCTTTCTTCGTGCCGAATTTAATCATAGAGCATAACGAACAAGTAGCTAATTACATACCGCACTGCAATGTATGGGTTAAGCTTAGACTAGCTGCACAGTAACATTATTGTAAATATGAAGTGCTTGATTTTAGACTCCAGTTTGAGTCGTTTTTTTAGATAGTAAGCCAAAACACCAAAACGATGAGATGTGAAGTGTTCGACCGTTGAGCAGCATTATATTGTTTTCTGATTATCGGCTATTGCACTTGCGCGGTGAGTTGTGAATAAGATCGTGTTCACGACTGATGAGGCCACTATCCAACAGATACTTTCCTTCAAGTAGTTCATGATCAGAAATCAGAATTTCCTAGTCGATCCCAATGAAGAGAAGATAAACTTTCGCCGGAATTAGTGGTTGACACAAAATGGAAATACTGAAACACTATAGATAGACAGATAGATAGATAGTGCTTGTTTGCTTTGCTTTAGTATAATTCCTGGGCTTGGTGCAATTATTTCAACGAAAACGAAAAACCCGCATAAGCACACGCCTAATATTAGGTTGTTGGTAGATGGTAACATATCAAGCTCCAAGACGTATAGATTTATTCATAAAGAGTAACAAACTAATCGATTTTGAATTATAAAACACAGAAAAAAACTTACTTATGATAGTTAGTGAATTAATGGTTGATGGTCTTACGGGCAGCCGGATTTCGTGTTGATTGACGTGTAGTAGAAGACTTAACGGCTGTGCCAGACACGCTACTATTTGGGTGAGCCCTTTTCTTGTGTTGAATTACGTAGGAAGCCGCATAGTCCCTACCGCAATTGGAGCAGCGTCTACGACTTCCTACGTAACTCTTGTTCAGAGTCTTTTCAAGACCACTGAACGTGTTTCCGAATGTTTCTGGAATTTCTGTTTGCTTCGCAACTTCCTTCCCATCGTTACCATGAAGCTTGTTCTTGTGGGTTTGATAGTTAGCCTTGGAGAGAGTCTTGCGGCAAATCGAGCATTTTCTACGAGGCTGCTGTTTGTGTACATCAACCAATTCTTTAGGAGCTGGATAGGACTCCGCACCAACTTTGATAGCATGCTTGCTAATTGATTTGTCAGCTGGTTGGTTTGAAAGCTTTATTTCACCCTCAGTCTGCGAAGCAACTGAGTTCAGAGCCCCATCCACTTCTGTTTCGTGAAAATGTAAAGACCAGTTTTAGGTGGAGAAATCAAGAAATATGCTGGCAAATACGGTAATTATATATTCTTTGAAATCATTTACCTCGAGAAGCCTCTTGAGCTATGTTGATATCCCTAATCCCATCGGTCAATACAGAAACTGGAAATCAGAAAGAATCGTAAGTTCAATAGCTCATCTTCTACTGTGCATTCGGAGTTCGGAGCGCCTCAAACTTAACTGATTGAAAATGAAAATTCATCGCGAAAGAACAACGATCTCGCCAGTAAAGAAATCGTTCAAATAGCGGTATTTTTCTCATTCTGCTTCCCCTTAGTTCATAGTTCAGAAAAGTACGTAATTGTAACGCTAGTGCATTTACCTGCTCCTGGATGATTGGCTTTAGTATGCTGATTGAGCACGACGTTGTGGATGAACCCTTCACCACAAAGGGTGCAGTATGTCGGACGACTGTTGACTTCCACCTTGTGGTATTCCAAAATGTGAGCATTCGACGTTTCTGTTCGGTTAAACTTCTGAGGACAAAGCGGACATTTGTACATCAGTTTTTGTTGGTCCGACTCTTTCCAAGTCCAGCTTTTCTTGGACTGCACTGTTGACTTCTTAATTTGAGCTTTTTCACTTAATTCAGCAGCTTTTAGATATGCCATTGTTTTCGATTCATTTATATCTTCCTTCTCCGAAACTTTACTATACCAAGCAAAGCTGATCCGCCCTCCAGTAGCATTAGTTGTAGTGCTCTCTCCGGATCCCGGCTTTTCGTTCTTCTCCATTCTAAAGGTGGGAATAAAATCATTCGAACAGAAGATTAACAAAGTACCGGACGGAATTAAATTACAAATATGGAAATATTGTGTTGCACACATACAGCCTGTACCAAAAAAACGACCGAAGCTCCGAGCGTGACTTTGTCAGGGCAACAAACAATAAATAATTCCACCATATGTAATAATTACGCCAAAATGTCTGAATAAATTAGAAGATAAGGTAGATTTGACTCTTTGAGCTTTAGGGTACTGATGTCGTCCCTGCCTCAAAATCGACTTTTGTATGTCGTAGTCTGTTTGTATCCAGATTATGAATCATAACATAATTAATTATTCTTGCCAACTGCACTCTGTGATCGTATTAATGTTCTGAATTATTTTCAAGCTACATCTCATATTTAAAATTAGCTTCCCGAAAATTGAGACAACGTGATTTTTATCCAGTTTATGAAAACGAGGAATCATACGTCCAATACTAAAAAAACAGATGCTTACAAAGCAGAACATTTCCTAAAGTTTGCTAACATTTTGGGTTGGTTTTGAGTTAAACTACGTAACTAACTACGTTTTCATTCATGACACAGGGATCTGGAGACACACTAATCATTAGCATACTTGTGCAGTTGGTATGAATAATATATGAATTATGATGCATAATATTCTTAATACAAACAGACTACGACATAGGAAAGTCGATTTTGAGGCAGGGCAGGGCACACACGACATCAGTACCGAGCTTAGAGCTTAGTCCATAGTCTGAAGAGAATTGGGCTATTGCACGAGATACACATTGGTATTGAAAAGCAACAGGGTCTTTGACCTGTGACATATATCATTCAGAAGAGTCACCATTCTACTGTTACGTACATTACCAACATATCAATAAAAATGACTGTAGAATATAGATAATATATATATTATTTGACTGTGAACGAACATCACAACAATGCCAATAATGCCAAGCGAACGAAGAGGCAATCTGCAACTAGCTAATGCTTGTCAATCAAGAATTTCAGATATTTGAGGACGGCTTACTTTTCTAGTGTCCTTCTTCCTTCGCTTTCGACCGTTTAACGATGCTAAATCCTAATGATCACGCTAAAATTCAAGGAATAGTTTTCTTTTACAGGCAACAGTTGACCTTCCGAATCAAGAGAACTGACTGAAATGAGACGCGCCCACCGAATCGCCTGCTCCCCAACCAACTGTGTACTGGACGACGACCACCGTGTCGGCAGTGCTTTTATAGGCTCGGGCTTCGGTTTAGCTTTTCAGAGCTAGCGTTGTTGTTTCCCTAGACCCAACCATCCTTGTCGTTTTTCTACCGTTGAGAGCATGAGATGTAGTTGTCAGAGTTTGAGCATAGGTTACATGGTCGTTTGAATGTCGGGATCGGGATGAATACCTGGTTTACTCTTAACTCTCAGTTGAGCCAACCAAGCTGATCGTTTTTTCAGCGTTGAGGGCATATGCAGCATTGGTGTAACTTTCGAATAGGTTATGTGGATTCTTTGCACTCCACTTCCAACAGTCGATATGCAATCACTCTTTTCATCTTGCGACTTTCGTTTTACTTGCTTCTGCTTCTTATTAGCATTGCCCGTAAATTCAAACTGCACGTATATGCACTAAAACAACCTGAATATATGCGCATATATACGCACTAAAAACCTGAATATATGCCCATATATATGCACTGAAAAACCTCAAAATATGCGCATATATGCTTTAAACACCTTAAAATATGCGCACATATGCTCTAAAAACCTTAAAATATGCTTGAATTTTTTTTTTAAAAAAACAAGAAATAGCTTTCTAAGATTCTTTTAAGTAGAAATAGTGCATTTCATTTTCTGACTTTTATAGAACTACTTTCACGTGAAACTATAAAATACTTGAACAAC
>JAQFYU010000467.1:0-21891 GCA_034694905.1 Ceratophysella granulata | reverse complement strand
GGAGGGCCGGAGGGCCGGAGGGCCTAAGATGGGTCGGAGGGCCGGAGGGCCTAAGTTGGCTCGGAGGGCCGGAGGGCCGGAGGGCCTAACAAGTGCCCATCTATGGTATACAAGCACTTTATCTATTGCATCGCAAATTGGTTCAAATCAAGTTATTCTAGCCAGCTTACAACATATACTGGCTAGCCTTAGCATTGAATTCTTAGGAATAAACAAGGACAAGGTACCTGCAACCTTGCATAACCTGCTATTGTCTTTCTTTATACGTACTCTCAGCTCAGGTTTTTCATGTTCAATTAAACGCAACTGAATTAATTTGATATTGCAGTGCAAATCCTGCCTATGAGTAAAAACACACCTCATAATGGCAACTTTGCATATCTCCACATGGAATCGACCTTGTGTGACTTTGCGTGAATTTGTGATTAATTATGTACGCACATTCTAATTTGTGATTTGTGATGCACGCCTTTGAAATTTTGATTTTTGACATCCGGCCAAGTCAACTCAACCTAACATCTATACAGTCAAAGGCGACAGTCGATGCTGACTGCTGCTTGTTTACGTGCATTAATTCGTCGCATTTGCAAGGACACTACTTTGTTTACTTGACAGTATTGGTTTACATAATTCTCTCGCCATATATTTGCACACTATTTTTAGACCAAAAGATCTTATGGGATGGTCCTGTCCGTCTGTCTGTCCGTCTGTCGTCAGTTTTGCGGAAGCGCAGCGCAAGTCGCCTATGTAACATGGTATGAACGGATGCTTAATAGATTTTCCATAGGAGCAGAGCATTTATATGTAAACCGCGTTAAAAATGTGTGAACTATTTTAAAAACGTCCTCGCAAAAGCGTCGATGGAGTTCCCAGGTATTTAAAACCAATTTATATAGTAGCAAAGGAAGCGCATCTGCTGAATATAATGACGAATATCAGATATATCGGCTTAACATACAAACGTTGCTTCTTCTTTGACAACAATATCAAAGCGGTTATGGGTTTTAAAAAAGGGACCTCGTTTGGATTATTATGGATTGAATGAGTTTATAAAGGAAATACACATTTATAATTCGGATTGACATACAGCCTATATAAAATGGTTCACGAGTTATCATCTGGTTTGTCAAATTAACTTTTGCTTCATCGGTTCACTATATACGTTGGCTTCATATTTAGTCCACTTTTTAATACAGATTCACATACAACCTATATAAGAAGGTTCACAATTTATCATCTAGTTTGTCAAATTAACATTTGCTTCATCAGTTCACTTGATATATCCGTTTGATAGCATTAGTTCAATAGTTTGTCCAATACGTAACGGTTACATCTATGTCTAGCACGTCGACTAGCACGTCGTCTTGCAAGTCAAGTTCCTCGTCTAGTGCGTCGTCATGTGCGATACATCCTTTTGGTCGCAAGGTGCCGTCAGGCAGGTTTTTTTTTTTGTAAATCGATGGCTGTATTTTAGGGGTCTACATGAGGTATTGTTCAAATTATCGAACTTTTTCATTTGAGTTTTTTATAGAAGAGCAAAGCATTTAATTTTTGCATTTTATTCGACCATGTTAAACGAACATTCAACAATGATTCTGCTTTTGCGTTGATTTTTGTTTTTTTATAAAGACAATCGGATTTAATCTAATGAAATTTTAATTAATTTAATTGAATATATGGACTGGGCTGAAAATAAATCAATTCGAGTGAAACTCTATCCAGAAAAAAATATTTATAAAATTTAAAAGAAGTAGAAATTAAATCATGAATTCTTCTACTGCGAAGTGAAAGTTTACTTTCTCTAGCACTTTAACACCTTTTATTGCCAAGTGTTTTACAATGTTAGATGAACCTAACGTTAGACTTGGCTGAATTATGACTCCGTTTCCTTCTGATTCCTTATTATATTTTCTCAGAAGAATAATGGAACCTCTCGTCCCCCGCCCACAAGCTTTTTCGTGGAAGATTTACCCGGAAATTCCGACTCGGTTTCACAACTTGGCCAACCATGTAAAAACGTGCTTGCCTGAAGTTTCACCTTTCACCGAGGAAAATTCGAGGAAAATATAATTATTTCCACGCCTTATTAAATATAATTATTCATTTTTGCCAGATTAGGTTTTCGGATATATCGGATGTTACCATTTTCACAGCCGCACGTCAGAGCATTTGACCTTATTCTAGTAATATGTTGATACAAGGCGAAGAATTCAGAATTTCCCAACCGCAATGGTGTCATGTCAGGATCTGTTGTTTCCCCGTGTGAAACATGACCATAAGCAAAATTCCAAGTAGCTTCATGTGAGCTGCTCCATTCTTCTATCATGTTTTGATATTTTATCACCCGGGTCGGCTATGTTACTTCGCATATGTCACACAGCTCAGCTGCGGTTTCGTGCGAGAAAAGGAAATGCATCCATCGCGTATCACATCACGCCACCATAACCAGCCAAACCACTACCATCTGTCTAACATTGTTCTGGAACATATCTAAAAATTTGGTTAAAAAATAGAGTTTTACATCATATTTGATTAGCATTTTTATTGTTCATGGCTTATGGTATCTGTGTTCAGTGCACAGCCACGCCGCTTCTCGGAATCGATGATAAATGTACTTGTTTTTTTTCTATTTTTGTGGCTTTTGCTGTGCTTGAGGTTCCCATCCCATATCATAAATACGAATTTGCATTATTAGCTGGAAATCCTACCTTAACCAAGTGCATTGTGAAGTGCTGCAATTAAAAATGAATCCTAAATCATTACTGTACTACCTGCGTATTTACATGCTGTAGTCATGTGACCATTTTTCATGGTTCAAGTTCAACTTGAAGTTTTGAAACGTTGAATCCTCCTGCTGCGGTACTCGAATTCCCAGAAGTGCCTTGATTTGACCTGGATTTCCCATAGGAACACCTTATATGGAATAAGATAAAATTGAAAATTGGATTTTGAAAGTGCGAAACGCATACAATGAGTTTTATGTAAAAAATCTAAAATCTGGATGGGTTTGTTGTTCGATGTGCGTACATTAGGTATAATTATGTAACTGGGCAAGAAGAGAAGAAGCTGAAATCCCGATTGCGTATCTGAAAATTCAATCAATTCAAAGGCAACCTTAGTAATTAAAATTACCACCGTGTGAAAAGTAAAAAATAAAATTGTTTCGACTGAGGAAGCCTAATTAAAATTGTACGTTGTTCCTCACCGAAATTCGCATTTTATTCGTGCGTAATGTGATGTTTTTATGGACGCAATTTTATAGTCTTGGACTTTTATGAGCATTGTCGGAGAGTTTGGTAATTATTCATCGCTAATTTGAACGCTGATCAATAAAATACTTGGATTTTAATCAGTCCAAATAATTCATTAATTGATAATAAGAACAACAAAATAATAAAAACACAAAATAATGCCACCCACAAAATAGCCATTTTTAGGTTGAACAATGTTTTAAAACGTAGCGCGCTTTTGTTTAGCATTTTTGATGTCGCAGGTTTTAGCAGCAAGTGTACCTTACTTTGAAGATGCGGCTATATATTGCATGGAAACGGTTACAAAATGCAACAGTCTACCTGAAGCTTAATTTGCTATCGCTCATTCCGCTTTTGGATGAATAAAAGACATATCATCTGTAACGCAAACAATAGATAAGTCAACCTTTGTTCAAGCTTATGACCGGCATTAGCGGAAAGCCCATAATTGTGTGCATTCACTTAGCGGCGGTAGGTCGTTCGTCGTCATCGGCTAAAATTCTTAGTAAAAAGCAAGTGTTTATTTATTCACTTGCATTTCAGATTAGATTTGCTTTAAACAGATTCTTGGAATCCACAATCCACTTGAAAATTCGAGTGTACAGATACATATATTGAAAATACGTTCATTCATTCGAAATTGCAGATTCAGCATTATTGCTTGGTAGTAGCTCGTGACTCGACTTCCTGTCCCATTCCTATTTGATTACATTATTGTTGAGATCAGACATCTCTTAGGACGTGAGAGGTTCATAAATTTATTCTATGAACAATATTTTGACTGACAGCAACAATTTTTGCAATATTTCATTTTATTTCAATTTCAAGATGTTAATTTCTGCGAGCGTCAGATGCATATCCGTGCATGCATACTGAAATAAAAGACCACCGGTGCGGATATTATAGTCGTCGCGTCGTGTGAAAATTTGACATTTAATGACTAATTAACACCTTTATTTTCCCACATTTGTGTTGTACGTGCATTTGCATCATGATGACTCAGGGTAAATGTCCGTTGTTCGCCGTTCGACAGTTTGAATTAGACTTTTGACAATTATTGTAAAATCTGCAATAGTTAGGTTAAATTTGAATATTCTGAAATAATGGAATTATATACATGATTATGAAATTTTGAAAATATGAAACTTCGATTTTGATTCATTATGGAAGATTTACTTCCAATTTTTCCGAAATCTACAATTTGTCACAAGGGACCTTCAAAAAATTCTGCATTTCCCCAATATTTTCCGCTAAATCGCTAAATTAAAAGATGTATCATTGTCAGTTGACGCTGACGCTTGGCACCTATGTATAAAAATGACATGCATTGATTTACAGAGATATGATCAAACAAGTTATTGCTACAAAATATGAATTGGACCCTTTGAATTGTCGGATAACCCGAAACCTTGACTGCAAATCAATCAATGAAGAAAGCTACTTCATTCATCTGACGTCAAAACGTCAAACTGGAAATGCTGCATGCTATACCCACTTCCAACTTCATGCTAATTGAAAAATAGAACCAGAATCCTCTAATGCATTCCAGAATCGTCAAGGTTAAATATGTGAAGTACATAGATACTGTACTTAACTTACAATATGTGATTCACATCACATCACAACAACACAACACTTCAAAACGGCAGTAATGCAATACACTACACTACAGTAACAAAAAAGATAATCTGGGTGTGTTGCGTTACCGAGAACTTAAAAAAGTGTTTCCCTCACTACCTGTACTGTAACATCATTTATTATTAATTTGCAATACGAGCACTCCATCCATCCGACTCTCAAAGCAAATGCAAATAATGAACGCATAACTGATTGATAAGAACTCATGATAATTTGAAACATTTTAATCTTAAGTAAATACAGTGAAGAGCAGATCCTGTTTCAAATTCTGTTCAATTCAAGTTGTCGATTCGATTCAAGTTTTTCAGAACAAATTATGTAAATTAAAATATGTAGTTGTGCAGTTACATTTGCAACATTATTTTGTTCACTGGGTTGAATTGAATTCTGGTATCCTTGAAAATGGATGTTTATGTAACACGTAACACGCATCTGTGTATTTACAATTCGCCAACTCTTTATGTACAATATACAATGTCAATGTACATATATTCTTATGCAACTTATGCCAAATGCCAAGCAAACCCGAATTTACAATTTACATTACAATCCATGAATCGGTATATGCTGCAGATATTGGAGTATATTTATGCATGTACGAGTACCAGGAGGGTTAGAGTTGGATAGAGAAATTAGATTTCTGAAAGTAAAACCAATATGAAAAATATATAGCATATTTATTTCCCTGTTTAAAAAAGTAATTCTAAAATTTTATCCTCGGGTTTAAAAAAATCCAATATCAAGATAAATAATATTTAAGTTGCGGTATTTTAAAAAGCGTGCTCAAACTTTTGATCCTGGTTCATTCATAAATTAAGAGTCTCTTTGAATTAAATTTATTTTATTCGATCCTCTGTTTATAATTAATGATTTTGTATTTTTTTAAATATGTACTACAAATATAGCATAAGGCTTTTAGTCATTTTCGAAGCTGTTTAAAGTTTACATACTGTTCTCTCTTTATCGGCGTAGTCCTGGAGCCTTCAAAGCATTTATATATAGGTAAAAAAAATTATTTAAAAAATGATATAAAATCACGACTTCCAATACACTATTTATACGAAAAATAAAGACAATGTGACAGGTATAGACAACACAGTAAATATGCTCTATTAATGGAATTTAATTTACGCATTAAAAGTCTACGTATTTAGCAATGAAAATTATAATTATATTTTAGGCTAATAAATTTTTGCATGATTTCGTTAATCGTGAATCTCCCCCCCCCCCCCACCCCCCAATGGACTTACAATGCATTAAAGTATGCAAAGTCGAGCAAAATATATGAATAATAATTGTAAACTTGAGTACTTTAAATTCACCTAAATGTATATGCTGCCAAAAATGCATTGACTGCTGAAAAATATATTGTTTTAATTACTACTTAAAATAGAAGCAATTGGAATAGTACCCCGACGTTAAAAAGCTAGTTGTTTATCATTCGTTTTCGTCATTCGCACTTCGCACTAGCCCTTCAATTTGACATCTGGCGAGATGCTATATGTGCATTAAACTACTCGCTAATTAAATCGCTTTTGCACGAATTAGAAGAATATGCCTAGCTGCATCGAGTCTAAAAATATGTCACCCAAGTACGAACGTCAGAGCCTATTTTTTCAATTTAACGTTCAATCTGCAAGGGCAAACCCAGCAGGCAATTTTAGTATCGGCTAGAAGAGCAGGAATATAATAAATAAAAATCTGCAAAAATGCAAAACTGCTATCACTATATAAATATGCAAATGAAGCCATATAAATTAAATGCAGATCCTGTAATGGAGCTTTAAAGTCGTAAATCAGGAGCCGAAGTTCATTTGCGTTTTGCGTCCTGGTGCATTTTGCATCTGGTCATTATTTTTTCCCTGCGCAAAATAACTACCTGAAATCTGCACCGTCGGAATATTTTCTTCGTTTTTGTGACATACGTCTAAGCAGCTGCTGAAACTCAGTCAAATGCGTTGTTTATCGATATTCATTATCGTGTTTGTCGAACAATTTATGTAACCCAGTCATCATAATAATGCTGTGCAACTCAAATGTGAAGTTTGAATAGAAAGAATTACGTCAGAAGGTATAATTTCAACTTCAACCAGGAACTACCGCATACAGCATGAATGCGGTTGTTTACATAAACTAAAATTGTTGATGCAATTGCAATTTGCAATGGAAATTTTTTTACATCGAATTTTCATGTCACGTCACTTCACGTCGTATAAACCAATTATCTGAGTGCATTTCAGTAGTTTTCACACCATTAAACGTTTTTATTAAAATATGAATACGTCCATCTAATTCCAATTCATCAACACTAACCTTGAATTTCACATGAACATCTTAAATTGTGTGCAGACTGCAGACGTTGGACCATAAACTACAAACTTGAATCTTGAATGTACAATTTTTACCCAGACAAGACAGGGTGAATGAATTTCCATTACTCGAAAACTGTTTGGACTTGGACCTTGGATTGGATGGTAAATATGCTCATTTCATTGCACACTTGCACAATCTTTTAGATAACACATTTTATGCAAATAGAATAGCACACTTGTAGCGCATATCAATTCCAGTCAAGAGTGCAACTTGTTATACAGGGTGGGCATGGAAATTGTCACCAGTTTTGAAAAAGTGTGCAGCTTCAACCCTCAGATTTCTGCAATATGCGATGTGCGATTTCATTGCTTGCTTTTGAAGAAAGAAGTATTTATTTCGTTGCTATGGGCGAATATCCATAGCAACCGCGATAATTTATGTAATATGACCATTTGGGCATATCAACGTACGCTTGTTATATTTTTTTTCAGAAATTCGTGAAATACGAGAACTCCAGGGAAGGTAACGAGAACTCATTATTTGATTTATGTAGGAAATATGAATTATTGCGTTGCTATGTGAGAATAGCCTTAGCAACCGCAATAGTTTATGTAGGATGACCAATCGGGCAAGTCAATCCAAATATTATCTTTGCAATTTGTTACTCGGATATTGGTAGAACGACAAATATACTCTTACAAAAATTGACAAAGAGCTTTAAACCTATGTTCCTTCAATCAGCAGAACATTTCAAAAGAAGGAGCAATTTCCAAGCCCACCCTACATAAACTAATCGTCTGTCTCTGTCACGGGAATCACGCGGTTGGCTAGACTGTTTATCTGAAAAAAATAAAGCCTTCATAATTATTCAATGCAAATTTCCTCCTTGTTTTTTTGCACATCTTTTTTGCATTTGATGCAACGCAGTAGCTTGCATTTGAACTGCAGTCCAAGCTGTATGATCCAAGATCCAATGTACCTAAATGTTAAGTGCTTTCCATAAGTTGGCTTAACGGCTTGGACACTGATACAGGGAAAATCCTAAACCACAAAATAAGAATCTTATATAATTAATGAAGTTGATAAGCAGAACCCTGCCGAAAAACCCAGACGCAAGCTTAATACCACCTAAAACCGAGATATACAAATTATTTCTAAATGTATGAACTTAGTTTCTAAATTGCAAGCGTTTTTCATCACTTGAGTCAAAGTATCTAATGAATGGGATTATTTGAAGTGTACTTTAATGGCCTGTTTCTATGACGTGACAATAAACTCTGAATTGTTTTGTTTTTCGCATTTCCTGAGATTTAGCGAAAGGAAACTTAGAAGGAAGTGTTCAAGCCTGGCTGAACTAAATGAATTTTCGCATGCACTGCAAACTGAATTAAATCCTTTTCATTCATTGAATAAATGCATTAAAGGCTTGTTTCCTAGGCAGAATCAGGTTTGGGCTCGGTTGGCTAACCTCAACCTTACCGCGTCACATTCCAATGAAAACGCAACTGCTTGTAGCTTATTACGTTGCATTGCAGCTTGAAACGCAGTACAAGACAAAGTTTAAGCAGCGTAACATAACAACGAAGAATGCATTCAACTCATGTCATTAAACAAACCAGCAACAGTAGCCAAATTATAAGCTGAGCAGAAAAATTCACAGGGGCTCATTCCTGCAGGGTGGTACTGAGATTTTTACCCCCTTTTTGTAAAATTCTGCAGCCTAGGCCAGCCTAGACAGAAAAATATTTGAGCTCAATGAACTTGATTTTTGACGGGAGCAGGTTTCGAATTTTTTAAAATTTTTGAATGGGATGTAACATCTTAGGTCGTTTTTAAATTTTAAAAAATTACCAGTTCTTGCAACTGAGAAGTGCCAATTGCTAGTACAAGTTTCACACGGATGTATTTTGAAAAATAACAACTTAAGGTATTGCCGTTATTTATTTTTTAAAGTTAATTATTTTGCATTTCATTTAATTTTCTGTTTATGCTTACGTAAGAGTAAATGAATTTGATTAAAGGTCAAAGTTCGTTTTTTCGATATTATTGCATGCAGAAAAATTGAGTATGTCAGCAACGGCGGCTCCTAAAATCGAACTTTTCCGATAAAGTTACATGAACTAGCCTCAACCACCGCAACCGGGGAATTTTGTTTGGTAGCTAGTCTTCAGATTAAATTTAATGCAAAAAATGCTAATCTTCAAGACTGAGCTGGGAACAAAATGCGTGCACACATTATCCTGTCACTTGTTTAATTTGTAATTCACTTACTTGCAACATGCATCATCTCATATCATATCATAACCGGTAACTGAAGCATTATAAATTGTGAATCCTAATTCGTAATCCCAGGCCGAAGACTTGGACGCATCGAAATATTCAGCTCAGGTTTCAGGTTCAAGTTCAAGTTCAATTTCCGTGTTTGCAGTTTGTGTGTTCTTTTCAAACCTGAATTGTTTATTGTATTGCAAATCATAAAATATGCGGAGTAGTCTGTAATCCTGTTAGTTGGCATTTAATCTTAGTCAATTAAGGGGGAAATCTTTAAAACGATACAAACTACGTCGGAACATACGGTAAACAAATCAGGCGACACGTTACACGTGTAAATGTGACAAATTGACAGTTGACATCATTATAAACAAATGAGCAATTTAATCTTGATTTCGCACCGCAAGGCGAAAATAATTGAAACAAAATAACAAAAAGTAGTGTGAATGTCGTATGTCATCTCTGTGTGAATCCAATTTGTTTAATATGCATATTTATCGGCTTCGTTATCTCAATCTGAGAAGAGGAAGACGAGACTTCCTAGAAATTTGAACTTCTCGTACGTTTGTTTAATACATACGTTATTCATTGAAACCACTCGTGGAAGACGTCATAAATATTAATGTTGAGATCAATTTCTGGCGTTGCTTCCGATTTCTCACACGAGCATAAACACAAATGAAGCTCATTAAATAAACACATTTTTCTTGGGTGGACCTTTTACGCGAACATTTTGTCAAGGTCAAATCGGATACTCAGTTTTAGAATTCATGATTTAGTGAGATGACAGCTCGTTTCCCGTTTCTATGCGTGCGGAAGTGTGTGGAGATTGGAGATGTATGGGAAGATCAAGTATCATCCATAACACGGCGGCGGTCGTCAGGCAACCGGGAAGTGTCTCCAACTCCTTGTCACACAGTTGTCATTTTTCTTTGTACTTGTGATTGTGATGTGATAACAAAAACATGTTGACATGTTTTGAGTGGGACTTGGCCCAGCCTGGCCTGACTTTTAGCCTAATGAGCTTTTCCAATTTTTCAAGGAAAGTGCCAGTTGCTGCTGCGTAGAAGAAATTGCATGTTATAAATAATAATTGAACTGAAACAACACAAGCTTTTGCCAATAATGTACATAGATGCATAACATTATACGATATGTGGGTTGGTGTTGGTAAATTAGAACGAGATTTGGACTTGCTTCGTTGCACGTTGTTGTTTAAAGAAAATCAGCACTTTGGCATATAGGGTTCAGAATTTGATCTATACGGAAAATTCACGAACCGTAAAATAAAAGGCGTGTACTTTCCTTTGAGTATCTCATTTACCATGCATTTATTTTGAGATTCCAATCTTGACTCTACCCTTGGTTTCGCAATAACAACCTTTTTTGACAGTGATCCTTATTGGACAATAAAAGTCAGGAGCGTAAAGCTACATGGCGTACACTACACTCTTGTTATTGCATTTGGATGGATTCGCGTTTTGCTTGTCAGTCTTTCTTCAAGGATAAACCAAACACACTACTACTGCTATACCATAATGCCAAATGCACGTGGACGGTAAATACGAAATGGTTTGGCAAATGGGAAATACCAGAGATTCTGTGAACCATGTTAGTGAAGATTGGCGTGGTAATGGGCTATTTTAAGAGACATGTAGCGCCATCTCTAGGGTAAGAGGTGTATGTATTCTGGGTTTAGGGGGTCGCATTAAATAGGCTTTCGTATGAATCATCTCAACCGTTCGTGAAAACAACGAATAGTACTCGTACCCGTACCTTAAAAATACATAAATAATATTTTAATTGTTAATATTAAAAAATTGTAATTTCATAAATATTAGAATATTACAAAATTACATATGTTTACATTATGTTCAAATCTAGTTTGATTTTCGATTAATTTTTACATCAATTTGGTGCATGCTCAACGTTTGCAACCCAAATTTGTTGAAAATCGGATTAAAAACTTTCGTCAATGCAAACTATCGAGCTCAAATCAAATAGCGAAAACAAAACGACTGAATATTTTTGCGAAACGTGTTGTCATTTTAGCTTCCCATCCGACCTGGACACGTGATTTGATTTCCTCAATAGTTTGCAATTTTGAATAGCTCCAATCTGCAAATTAACTACCTGGTAATGCTAATTGTATGCGAATAGTTTTTGTATTTTTTGGTGCAATAAAGCAATACATAGAAGCAAGCCTGAAGCTTGAATAAACATTTAACTTCCGATGAATGGAGCGTTTTTTTAATTTACAGAACTGGTGATAATCTCTGCGAACATTCTCAAAGCATCAATTTCACAAAACAAATGGCCTTGCGGCAAGTTAGACATGAGAAACCATGTACAACATCAGAAATTCGGAATGTTTTTATACAATTAGATATTTTTTCATACAAATAAGCAAATTGGAATTAACATTTACTCGTAGTAATACTAAATCTCCGTCGACCGAAGGTATAGTTATATTTATTAGTTTGTTGATAATTGGTGAACTTTTAATTAAGGTGGAGTAGGGTAATTAAGACCGAGTGTATTTTCCCCAGATGTGAAGCATGAAGACGGATGCAATGAAGAGCAGGGACATAACCAAGACTGGGACTGGTCCACTGTAAATTGAAAACGATTCCAATTGACTAAACGCTCATAAAAATCGCAGAACATCGGTGATTTTGCGCAGCGGAATTGTTTAGTGGCTTACACTTTGATTCCGGGAGAGTCATCAGTGTAAAAACGCCACATGCTACCAGTTGAGGTTGAGGGACGGGCACTTCGAGCGGCTGTGGTGCTGCTGGCTGCCTTACGCTGACGTACGGTACCACCGCCACCTCCAGCTGGACGAGCAGCTCCTCCACTGCCTCCGGCCCCACGGGGGGATCGGCCACCGGCACCAACTGCGGTTGAGCTTGCAGGAGCAGGCTTTAAAAATAAGAATTTGAATTTAGCCTCGCGAACTTACAAGATACTTTTACAACTAATTTCTTCGTAAACACTACAGCCAGCCTCCTTGATTCAACAGCGAAACCTGCCATAATTTTTCTTTGCGCAAAATATTTCATTGAAAATGTTCTATGACGACCTCAATGGCGCTTATCTATGAATTTCGGGCCTGGATTCCGAAGCATGGATAAGGGTTTCTTAGATTTTCAAATGATTAGAAAAGGGAGAAAACAATCCAACTAATTTTCCCTCCTTTTTTCCTTCCTGCAAATGCTCGTCGTCATACTTTCTATTCCAAAACAGTAGACACCTCGATATCGGTTGAGAAATGGGATAGCGTCACCTACGCAGTTCCGCAAGAGCGGCTTGATAAGATAAAACACGGGCCTGTTCTGTAACATACATTTGCACATGCGCGTTTTCTCATGCCGCTGTTACGGACCTGTGTAGGTGACGCTATCCCATTTCTCAACCGACAACGAGGTGTCTACTGTTTTGGAATGGAGAGTACATACGTCTGGTTTGATGCTTGATCTGATCACGTATTCGAGAAACCTAATCCCAAATCCCAACATAGATTGTGTTGTAAGTAAGTTAGCATGTCGTACATCGTAACAATGGAGCTGACGAGCTGAGGTCGTCGGACACAAAGTTAGGGTGTATTTCAAGGTTTTACGCTTGATGCTAAAAGTTTGAGCTTACAATACCAAACACGAAGCTAGCGCTAGCGCAAACGCAGTCAAATTAAAATCACGAATTAAAATTATGAATTAAATTACACGATCAACGACGAAAGCCGATAGCACAATGTACATGTTCAACATCTGACGTTGGTACACATAAATCAAATGAATGATTCTACGCTTTTCTAAACCTTATTATTAGTCCAAAACAAAACGAATACAAATACAAAATTAAAGTTCATACATTTGAACTACGTAAATCCCAAATCGAAACGCCAATATGTTTACATTTACAGCACATTCATCATTTATTTATTATAAGGAGTTTAATAATTTCTACTATATGTACTACTGCGTTCAGTTGCAAACTATTACAATCCTCTGCGCGTTGAAAGTCAGACAAAATTATATAGATATTCGTGTATAATAAAGTATGGTTATAAAATGATAAGTAAACTTACCATTTTAATTGAAGTCCGATTCCCAGAAATGAAAAGTCGTAAGTTGAGCAGCTGAAGTTCGAGTGTGATCTTTTCAGTACTGCTGCTGCTGCTATGCTACAAGAAAGTGATGTGAATGATCCGGTTGAATATATTTCGTCTGTTCGATAATTGTGGTTTAGTAAGCTAAGAAGTACTTGTCATATATTTCGTACATATTTCCTAAAGGTTCTGTACAACCGAAATACGGCAAGTAGATTTAACATGAAATGGCTGTACACAAACTTCCGTTCTGCACATTTGCCTACGAACGGTACATTATTCCGGCCAATTTGCCAACACATGGGACGGAGGTTCCACGTTGGAGGATCATACAGTCGATCCTGCACCAACGAATCCAAAGCCAAGTAATCTAATACAATTCATCCCAAACCATAAGTATTAACCTCATGTTTGTTGAATTATGTGGCTTTCTTTTAGTATGTTAAGCAGATATTAAGCTGTTCAGGAGTGTCTGCAATGGGCCCAATGGTGGCCTCAGCAGCCGAGGGTCATATGTCTTATAGCTCACTATGTATAAGCTTTGTTCTTCTGCTTCTATCAAAATATAATAGAAGTACTTGTCACTTGTCAGCCGACTGAATTTCATTTGAATTTTACATGTCCTTCCACCCTCTGATATAGTAAGAATTGCAAATTGGAAAAGAAAAACGTGAAATACTTGGCGTTAACCATGATCGCGTACTACACTTATTAGTACCGTTGAGCAGTTTAGACTTGAGAGTGAATGTGGTGGATTTTTTGATTATCGAATAGAAAGCTTTGAGAGTTTAAAATATAATTGATAACATTTCTGTCGTGTTACCTATTTCATTGATATGTCAAATTGAATAGTTCATCTCTCAGACGAATGAGAAGTCTCATAATTTTGTACTGCTTGAAGACCTAATACGGGTATGATTCCCGGGGTATCTCTGGCCTGTTGAATATATTTCGGTTCTACCACTGTTGACTGTTGAGATCTCACAAGTTTTAAATTTTCAAAAACAATTTGATAGTGTTAATGCATTTATTTTGATACATGTATTTGACACTATGTGATTCCTTAGGTTAGACTGCATTATTATCACTATATGAGTTTTGAGTGCACAATGTGCACAAATTAATTTTTACTTCATTCATACGCAAAACTAGCAGCAGCGGCGAGTACAACAGTACACATCATCAAAACAAAAGACAGACAATGTGAAACTTGAAATTCGAAGCGCGAAATTCAATTGTGAAAAGTTAAGTAAACACGTGCAGAGTACAACAACAAGTAATAACTAGTAGTAGCCGAGCCCAAGCTATGTAGACCTTTCATCGTTTCATTTTGCTGATGTAAATTGTTGCCGGATTTCGAAAATTCAACTCAAGACTCAATTTATTTGACATTAACACTGAAAATCGATGACGCCGCATGCTGATTGGGACCGCATTAAACGTTTCTTGACAAGGTGACGTCTCTCACTTGCGACCGGTCAACATCCTAGAGTTGATTAACTTATGACAAAAGAGCTCATTCATCACTACCAAGCAGCGCTTCTTGAAATTCAAATTCAAAGTTGAAGAATGACAAGCTCGAGGGATCCTGATCCGGTTTTGCGCGAGGTTGGTATTTTACTTTCGTCTAAGTAGCTGTTAATCATATGATTTATGATGATGTTTTTAGTTTATACGTTGCATTCTATCTATTATGTACATTGTACATAGTATGCAGCTGACTATGACATATGAATTAATTCAGTTCGTTCAATTTTTCAGTACCCAGTTTTCATGTCAAAAGCCTTGGCAGACCAGGTATATCTAATTCAGCATCTCCTAAAGCCAGCAGATGTGTCACACGCGGATCAAGTCTTGGAGGTGCGGATAGGAGCTTTGACAAATAAACAATATATTATTACTCCATTTAGTATTTAGTATTTCTTCATGACATTGATGTGATGATTCCGAATAGGCGAAGATCAAACCGGGACAGGGTAAAATTCAACTCAAGTTGGATATCGACTTAGACACTAGATATGACATACAGAAAGGAGAACATTTGGCTGCAGCAGCTGCTGGAATCTGTGATACGGCTCTTGAAGACATGTGAGTAATACTAGAAGCTATTTATTAAATTGGTAGTATAGTTGATACCAGGAATATAATTCGGTGGGCAGGCCGACTAATTTTTTTTATATTTATATGTTCTTAGTGCGTAGTGAGTGCTACTGAGAATTTAGCAATCAATTGTTCGTCTAAATCAGTGATTAATTCGTTATTTCAGGAATGAACGACCGATTCTCAGCGAGCAAGTCGTTGAGTCGCAACCAATTGTAAATTCTGCCAAAGCTTCACGGTATATTGTGGGAGTCCTTCGAGATGGTCAAATATTCCTTACTCCGCTCAAGTCTATTGTTCAAATGAAGGACAAGTTTCATTTCCTTGACGAAGCTGATGAAAGCAGTCGGAAAAGTAAGTGAAAGTGTTTGTAGAAATGGTGTTCTTCCATAGGTCAAAATTTTAGAGTTCTTATGCGAGTATGATATTATGTATTAATGGCTAATTTTCTTCCACAGAGGCTTCAGAGAATAAGGACGAGGAAAAGGAAGTAGAAGTGACAAAAGTTACTCAGAAGTTTACACAAAATCGTCCGGCAGCATTTCAATCGAGATATAACAGTTACAGCAATTTCAAGAAGAAGCAAGAAGCAGAACCTTGGATCGAACTGAACTACTACACCAAAGACATCGATGAATTTAACAAATTATTTTCTGGAAATGCTGAGAGTGATACACCATTTTACGTTATATCTCGGAAGGACTACTTTGAAGCAACGTTTCCTAAACTGAATAAAGTTTCAGCGGTTAAGGAGAACCGTTCCATTGCTCAAAAGCCGACGAACTATCAATTGAGGCTCCTACCGCTACCCGAACAGCTTCGGAATATAATGATTAACGGTAAGTAATACTTGATGTTATTTTAGTTGTTTTCTGTTCGTTTCCGAATATTTGAGACCCTTCTTTTTCCACAGGAAAAGTTCTCAAACATTCTCAGCTTGTCACCTACCTCCGAGCTAAGTTGAGAGTTCCATTCGATCAAGTTTCGCTCTTGAGATCAATACAAACGGTTGCTGTTCTTGTTCAAGGCGTATGGGTTGTAAAGAGTGACCTCATCTATCCGTCAGACTATGTCTCTCCAGTCCATGGAATCCCTGGAGTTCGTATGCAAGAGTCCAGGGAGATAATCGTAAGTCCCAATGTGAATTTAGAACTATATTGCTCACTTTGATGCAGTATAAAACGTATTGATTTCATTTTCCAGTTGAATCTTTACACCAAAGTCCGTGTTTTGATGAGGAGGGAAATGTGCCGCCTGACTCGTCTGCCAAACGAAGAAGTGACAGAGATTTTGTCCAACCTTGCCAGGGTTGTTCGACAAAAAGGATGGGAATTTTTGTATCCGCCAGATCAAAGATTCATGAAAAGATACCCTGAAGTATCTCAGAGACAAGCCACAATGTGGCAGATGAAGGAAGCGAAAAGACAACGAGCTTCAAGCTCCGCTTCCAAGAAAGAAGATTCTTTGATGATGAAGCCACCAATCGGGATTGCACCTAAACGTCGCCCAAGTCGGGATGAATCCAGTCCTTCAAGCATCACATCTTCTGTTGTCTTGGATCAGATTGTGAAACAGGAGAAAGTCACTCTGCTTCTCCCTGGAAAGGTGGCCCGGCGGCGTGGTTCACAGAACAGGACATCTGATTCGGATTCGGATTAGCGTGAAGCAGTTTCTAATGTTTCTTACAATTAGAGCAAACCTAAAATATATCTTTTTTGAGATTCATTTCATATTGGTGCTCTTTATGGTGCCCACATGAAGTTCCGAGTCCGAGTCCGAGTTTAAAGTTATAGGAACAAAATGAGTAATAAATTATTTCATAAAGTACGTGTAGATTCGATAGCCTATTTGCGAGAAGTGTATCTTTACGCGTTGACAAAATAAATAGATTTTGCAATCTGGTAAGAACTAATTTATTTATTAATTTTTTCTTATTTATTTATTCGAATTGCAACGGCTTGCAATGAACTCAAATGACAAAAATATAATGAGCTCTTGGTGAAAGCTCAGAGTATTCAACTTCAACACTCTGAGGGTGAAGGTGAAAAAGTGTGCTGTATCTGTGCTGTATCCGTGCGACATATGTATATCTGTCTCACAACAACATTTGTCGACGAGGATACCAATGAATGACCAACGTCCTGGCAGCAACGTAATCCTCCATAATTCTTCTCCTAAAATTCAGGATTCCAAAGATGAACACTGTTGATGCTCAGACGCGTTAAAAATATCAGTAGATCGACTGTCATGGCATAACGTAATAAAATGCTAAGGCTATTCAAATAAATGTTCAAATTGATATTGTAAATTGCAACCTCCTTCAAGAAAGACGTGATGAGTACATACATACTGCACTGCGTGCACAAGCACAATACTACCACCGATGATCCTAGCTCGATTAATTAATTCGGCAAATTCAAAACGCAGGTACAAAATTAGTGTGATACTACATATACCACTGACCAATGGGTCAGCTATTAATTGATAAATTCATATCGCCTGCTGCGTCCGCATCTAGTAGAACCTTGCAACTTGCAATTGCAACCAGTAGTGATGAATCTACATAGTAAATTACAGTAATTTTCGTTGAATTTCGTACCATAGCAACTTAACATTGGGTTAAAAATATCGGGAATTAATTTTATCACTCAAAACCCATAGAAAATTCATTCCCTAGCCTTTCTGCGGCTAGTAGTTTCTATCTCTATGTCAAAACCAGTAAACGAAAAACATAACTGCGCGGAGTCAATTCAAATTTCAAGATCACAAGATTTCAATGATTTAATACGCATCAAAGATGGAAGCCAACAGCCAACAACTGGTCTCACTTAATTAATTCTTGAGAATATCTACAAAAGCAGCAGCGTATGCAAATCTCATAAAACACTTGAATTATTAGGTATGTTAATTTTACTTGATTTCTGGCCAATTAATTGTGTGCGTGCAATAATTTTTATTTCATTCCACATTCCATTATGAGATGCTGTGGTGCTGCTACGGTTATCTTATGCATGCACCCTTCTTGCCTTGCAATTGCAATTGCAAGCAAGTTGCATGCAAGCAGCTTGCACGTTCCCGTGCCAACAACGTTTTGGTTCTGTGCTCTGTGCATGGGATGAGCAAGGATGAAGGAATTTTTTGAGTTGTCAGTCTCTCGTTGCTGCTTGAAGAGGACGTAACGTAAAACGTAACTTGCGCTTCTTCCTCGGAAATCACAATACTACAAAAACAAAACTAACAAACGAATCAACAAAATAGACACACAACACATTAAAGTTGCATAAGCCTCCAGCCCTGACACCTGAGGACCACAAAGTCATCAACATCAACGTCCAGCACCCAGTAACTCAGTTCAGATGTGGGAGAAACTCCAGAGGTACTTGTGTCCCTTAGCAATTCTTGCTGCAATTATTATAATCTTTCTCGGCCTCGTCCAGCTCTTCCTCATGGTCATGTCACCTCCAACACAACGAGGCTTGGGCTTCGTCAAGCAGTAGAGACAGGCATTTAGAATGTAGGGAGCCGCACAGGGGCGGGGTTAGGTCAAGGTCATGGGGTAGTTTGTAGGTTACAAAGTTTGTAGTTTGAAAGGTGATATACAAATAAATAGATGGTGGGTGGGAGCAATTGTAATCTATTACATGTTCCATGTTGTTCTGTCATGTCTCACGTGTACCGCCTTCCCATTGAACAGGTGACTCATCACTTCGCACGTTCAATTATTTATCCAAGCCATAAGCCTAGTTGGCCAGTAAAATTGCAACTCTTTTAGATTATAGTAGAGTACAGAATTAGTGTCTAGTGTATAGTTTTCTTGAATTTTGAAACAGAGTAACTTGCAGCAGCCACGCTTTGAAGCATGGGAAAGTGTGAATTGTCGTCTGTTGTATTTTTGGCTTGCTTATTTTAGCACGACGGCTAATATTCTACTGAATTTAAATGAAACTAATAAGCTTTTGATTTGATTTACAGTATTTACAGTAGCAGATGTACTCCAATTCGTAGCGGACAGTACTAGCCATTGATAGTGCTCACATGGAAAAGAGGAATTCGGAATCGAGTGAAAAGCACAAGTCAAGGTCAACTGAAGAAATGAGAACGTCATCAACGTCCGAATCTCCTGGAGAAGAGTTCAACAGGACGAGTGCCTCTCGACTGCTGAGGCCCAACCGCGGAAATAGCAATTTGAATCAGAAGACAATTCCTAGAACAGATTTAGATGAGAAAGGTTGCCTGGACGTGGCCAATATAGTTGAGTCCTTCAATACGCCGATCAGTGAAGAACATGCCTGGGCCCTTAGCTATCAAGTGGCAAAGTGCGGTCAGGTCATACTTGGGAACGAGACTCAGAGAGAAGCATGTCTCCTCGTCACGACCATGAATCATCTCGTCCTTCACAAAGATGGCTACGTTCATCAAGCCACATTCCTGGATTCTCAAGGATCAAGAGCACCAGGATCATCCAGGACCCGATGTTGTGACGAGAGTAAAATAATATCTGAGTTGAGTGCAGTCATCTTCTCTGCACTCGACTATGGTTTTCGAGAAGACGAGGAACGGAACATTAGTCCAGAACTAGAGTCTCTACTAGAATTGATGTGTTCAGCGGATGAAGGTATGGGAAGGTCGGAGACAGATGACGAAGGAATCGAACGTGACTCGGGTGACAGTGATGATGATGGTAGGGCTACCTTCCGGAAAGTGAATTTTTGTGTGATTCTAGACGTTTGTTCACAAAGACTGAGTAATCATAATTCGGCACAAACTGCTGAGACGCACTACAAGGCTGTATGTCGAGCCTACGTAGCTGAAGCCTTGGAACTATCTTCCTTTCTTCAAAAAGTATCTCATGGAACACACCATCAACTCCGATCTGTGAGCCGAAGTCCTGGAAGAAGATCTGGAAATGGTACAATTGCTCAAGTGGACCCAGAGTTAGACAAACTGAATTTTGCAGATTGGGCACGTCTTTGGGTCCAAGTCATTCGTGACCTTCGACAAGGTGTTAAATTAAAGAGAGTTGACTACAGCCGTGAACCTCCAATTGAATACAGTCTCACTCCTTATGAAATTCTCATGGATGACATCCGGTCTCGTCGCTACACGCTGAACAAAATTGGCGAGATTCTGCCGAAACGAATCAAGAAGGACGCACATGCCATTATTTTAGAATTTATTCGATCGAGGCCACCGCTACGGAAGGCGGATGAGAGGGTTCTGGGTCCGGAACCGAAACGGGACAAAACGCCAATTGAAAGATTGATGGAAGACATTCGACAGGGACAGGAGCATAATCTTGGTTCATCAGGTACGTGCACATTTCAATTAAGTATTTAAAACTATTCAAAAATACTCAGGTGTTACGATCACCGCTGCTGCATTCTGTTATGCGGAAAGGGTGATATGACGCGTTTTCTGATCACCCTGACCCTACACATTGTCAACATGTCCTTATTGTCTCAAATATTCGGACACATGTGAACTGTAAGATGATAGTAACACCAAACTGAAGAATGTTGCACTTGTGAATGAATGAAATGAACAGGTGAGGGAAGAGATACTCGAGTGTAGGTGTTGTTGAGCGTAGAA
Source organism: Ceratophysella granulata (assembly GCA_034694905.1). Lineage (NCBI taxonomy): Eukaryota > Metazoa > Arthropoda > Collembola > Poduromorpha > Hypogastruridae > Ceratophysella > Ceratophysella granulata. Next base: position 621 of record JAQFYU010000467.1, on the reverse strand, counting down.
TAATAAATTCTTGCGGTTTCGAATTTCCGTCAATATGAACAAGGCAGTTGTACTTCAAGATCACGACTTGAACTATAATTAATTAGGAAGTTGGCGAATGTGAGATCAGAGTTGTGGAGACTGAGACAGATGATGCAGGATACAGGTTTTTATTGATCCAGATTGTTTGATTATAATGATTTAAGGAGGCTTCGCTCGTAAGTGATCTGTGATCTCTTCTTAACCTGCACCCCGCACCTGATCCTCAACTGTTACGTTCAGAATGAAGCAATTTTTCAAAAGTTCAATCCACCGAGTTTTAAGTTTCGTTCATAAGGAAATAATTATTACAGGTGAAGTTGTTTGACAATTGCGGTTTCAGAAGGAAAGCCTATAATTTGTCTTGAGTGCACAAAATATAATAAGTAATTAAGTTGACAGATATAAGGATTTGCCATTCGCTTCTGTTGAAATATACAACCATAAACATACGTTTCAATTGTGAGTTGAAATTCGAATTTCGAAGTTTTTCCTTTTTGATTTTTGAACTTTGAAATTAGTACTTCATTGTTCATATTGAAACAGAGATTTGTATGGTTAAAGCTCTCAGTGAAATACTGATTTTGACTTCCTTTTCTTGAG
>JAQFYU010000466.1:0-21904 GCA_034694905.1 Ceratophysella granulata | reverse complement strand
TTAATAGTAATGTTAGTAATTGTGAGTTACCATATGTTAGGTTAGGTTAGGTTTGCCGAGACGCTGGAAACAATTTTTGTTTCGAGCTTTTTGGCTGGAGCCTCACCAGCAGGTCATAAAACACAACCTGCACAATGTTCTATTCATTCTAAATGGTTGTTGACACCATAAAAATACTTGAAAAAGAAAACCCAGTTTTTAAGTTCACTAAAGTCGGAATGTTTGTCCTTAATAAAAACCATTTAAGATATTATCCGTTAAAACTAGACAAAAATTGTACCTAGAATGCAATTCCAATTTTTGTCTTGTATTCAATTTAGAAGAAGGTCGTTTAATTAAAAAGTAAACCATAGATCATCCATAGGATGAAAGTTTCATTAATACTAAAGGTCAACATTTGCAGAAGAATCCGTTTCTTCGATTTTGAGTGTAAGAGTTGTTCAACAGATGGCAGCGGGTTAGCCTAATAAGTACATGGTTTTGGGAGAGGAACAACGTATAGTACATTGGATAGGCACAGGCAAAGCCTCCAAGTGCATGCTTTCTCACTTAGGAGTTGGCACAATTAAAATCTACTATGAGCTGCGGTGCTGCATGGCTTTTTGTACGGGTGACGTGGTCTGTCAAATGAAACTCAAGGTCCAACTACGGCATTGTACTTTCTTTGGGAATTGGGAATGAGTCATCTCAATGCCAGCAGAATATATCTAATTCGATGAGGACTCACTACATGGCATGGTAGTGTTCTTGTTGTATTAATTGTAAACGGCATCAATTCCCAAAACAAAAGTGAAATAAAACTACATTTTGCAACTGTCTTGACAACTAACTAATGAACCAAACATTTTACAGAACCCTGAATGAACATGAGAAGCGTGTCTGGAGTGTTGACTGGAGCGGTGGAGATCCACGGCTCCTGGCTTCTGGATCGGATGATGCAAAAGTCAAACTGTGGTCCATCAATCAAGAACGTTCTGTGACAAGTTTGGAGGCTAAGGCGAATGTTTGTTGCGTCAAGTTTGTTCCTGAAAGCAGCTATCTGATTGCATTCGGATCAGCAGATCACTGTATCCACTACTATGACTTCCGTCAAATCCGGGAACCACTGGGGGTTCTCAAGGGTCATAACAAGGCTGTGAGTTATGTCAAGTTTGCTTCCAAGACTGAACTGGTCTCTGCTTCAACGGATAGCTGTCTCAAACTCTGGAGTGTGGAGAGCATGAAGTGTGTCCGGTCATTCGGTGGACATACGAATGAGAAGAACTTTGTCGGTTTGGCTACTGATGGTGATTTTCTTGCCTGTGGTTCAGAGAACAACTCTCTGTATGTCTACTACAAGACGATTACTAAACCCTTGTTTTCATTCCGATTTGATAATCATCGGAGCATGATGGACAAGCCCAGGGTGGATGACAGCTCGGAGTTCGTATCAGCCGTTGCTTGGAAACGAGGTTCACCTGTTGTTGTCGCTGCAAACAGTCAAGGGGCCATCAAGGTCCTTGAGCTAATCTAGTGCTCGAGCACGTCTGTCTAACTTGTATCTTATTCTACTTTTACTCTATATTCTACATTACGGGTCAACTGAGATCCCGTTTCCTACCAAGCAATTCCTAATTATTCAGCAGTGTTTTGGCTTCTAGTATTGAATCCAGTTGTGGATTCAGAAATTCCCATTTGTAAGTTAACGTGTTTGTTGTTAAATGTTTTGGACACGGGTTGTAGCTGAATAATATCTGAAATCCTATTGTACTTGTAGTATTAGCGAGTTGTACTGGTTGTAGTACATGACCTTATGTCAAGGACTCTTGTTGGAATTCTTATGGCAATCCCTGCTCAGTTGTTCTTGTATTTTGAAATTACTCCCCAATTGTACTGTATTGTTTTGGAAACTGTTTGTTAGGCCTGGACTTTAAAGGCAATCTAATTTTCTGGTTATTCTACATAATTACTTACAATAAACACTTGTTTTGATTTTTTTAAACCATTTTGTTCTGTATCCAGGTCACAAGTACATTTTGTGTGTTAGCAATGAAATATGGATACAACATATCTCGGAATTCAAAATTTAATGTTAACAGCGTTCTTCTTCGTATTTCACTAGTTGGAAACGTAATAATTCTACAATGAGGATTTTGCATTGGTAGTTGATAACTGAATCAATTGTGAAAACAAATTCAACGTCGTCGCATCACAAAATTCTCCATCCAAATGCTTGTGGAACATCCGAGTACGATATCTACAGTACGACTACTTCTTAAGTAATTGTTACTTCTTAATTATCAATGAACTCAATGTGGACTATACTTATGGACTGAATAAAGAGATTTCTTATTGAAACGGAAACTATGGATTGGACTAACATGTTCTGATTGGTCAGGTTAACGTTATCTGAGGTTTGTTCAACATATTGCAACCTCAACCATACAAATCCCAAATTAAAGCGTGTATTTACAATCAAACTATTGAGGCAAACACAAACAGAATAAGGATTTTTTGAAAAGAAAAATCAAATAAGAATGTTTGGGACAGTATTCAGTGAAACAGAGGGGCATAATGTGCAATTTCGATGTTTCAATCAGTCATGACTCATTAATGACTTCCAAAACAGACACACGGCATCTGGTATGCAAGTTTCGATTTTCCAGCATTGCCATTTTACCAAATCAAACTGAATAACTAAAATAATTCTTTTGAAGTGAATCCCATTTTACTACATCACATGTGTGTATTTTATAAAAGATTTTTAATTACGGTATTTTAAATATATATAATTTGCCCAACTGTTGTAGTGTCCAGCTCCACATGCGTCACAAGCGCGAACATAAAAGTATGAATTTTCCGAATGGAAACTACATGGCTAACGTGATCTGTGAAGAAAGCACTCGTTGGCCTCATATGCAGTGCAACGCAGATTCATGGAAAAGAGGCTAGAAAGTGGGCCTTCCCAAACACAATGTTGGCCATGTGTGATTCGTAAATTAAATTAAATATGCAACCCCCGATCGGAACAAACGCCAATTTTAGTTTAATTCAGTTACCATTAAACTAGTGCATAGGACTTTTGAAGAGCTAGTTCTCTACTACTATTGAATGATAAACTTTCTAGAAGCTAGATAAAATAAAGTAAGTATTTTATGTAGGTTTAGACTTCTACCTACTACACCTGTCCAGTCACAGGGTATTGCAAATCGGGTATTGCTTAAAATTGATCTTGAATTGTTGAATCTGGGTATTTACATTACAGCTGTAGAAATTTGATCTACAAAAGCTGAGTGTCATAAATGTAGATAAGGAAGGACGGGTCTTGGTTTTGCAGAAGGGCAGAAGAAACAGCGTCACCCAGATTGTTCACGTGGGCAGCCAAGTCTTGAACACGGTCAGCATGTTTCTCGGAAACCTCTTCAGCAAGAAAATGGGCGAGCTAGAAAAAACATGAAAAAGATCAAGCATTACAGTCTAATTTAATTTTTGAAAGTTTTTTTAATATGGATAAATACTAGTGTTTTACACAGCACTCAAATATCATTTTTAAATTGGGATTTAAATACCTCTCCGTCAGGAAGACGTCCATGGTCACGACTGCCGTGTCCAGCTGCGTGAATGAGATTGATAGTTTCATTGGCCAAATGCTTCTCCAAATCAAGAACCTCCGTCAGGGCCTCAATTTCCGACACTTGGTACTCGATGGGGACCATCTATGTAGTATTTAGTAAATAGTAATCATCAGTTCGCACTATATACTCCATCATAGCTGAGAAAGACCTGAGCCTACCGTCACATTGAAGTTGTTCAGCTTTCCCCCTCGCTTGCTCATGTGCTTGATAATAGAGACAGCGTCATCGAAGGCTTCATCGGACAATTTGGAGAAGTACTTGCTGAATCCAGCACGATCAGTTTTCCAGGATGCGAAGTGACTGGACTGAAATTGATATCAAATTCAAAAAAATGCATCAGATAAGCTGTCAAAAGCTTGTTTGAGAAAATTGGCTTACGATGTTGTGTCTATGATTACAGGTTAGGTTAAGTCAGGATTAAAACTGCTTTGTTGAACTACTTACGAAAAGCAGATACTTCATGGAAGCTTGAAGATGTTTGCTAGCCAAGTCCTGGGTTCGGGTTTGAATAGCCGGGAAGCCACCATAGGCAGATGAACAACCTTCGGCAAGCTCATTGGTGTTCCAGACTGATGCTGTTTCAAATCAAATTGAAAACAAGAAACGAATTCAGCTCAGTGTCGACTTTATTCGACCCGTAAAATCGGTTAAATGCTATTATTCGCGACGTACTAAATGCAAAGAACGCGTCTTTGCTGTTAACGGATTAGGAGGCCAATACATGCTAAATGCTAACGGAGTGAAGTAAAAAGTAGAAATACTGGCTGGCGAGGCCTTTTCATGTAGTCGCTCTAAATTGTGCATGACCCTAGAATATTATTGTGCGTTCCTTGTAGCGAACGATAGAGTTAAAACGATAAAGTCTGATATTATTAACAAATGTTAGATTGGATTCGGAATGCTCGTTCGTTTTAGAGAAATCCCTGTTAGGCTAGATGGCGTCCATTGACATTTTGGCAACAACTACATACATACATATTATTACCAACTTGAAACATAAATAATGAAAAGCGGTGCTTTGTTCATGCATGACACGAATTATGAATAATTTCCATAATTTTAAAAAATACTTACAACTTTTGACGTCGTTACAGTTGAATTCCTGGGAGCAGGTGGTGATCGTAGCCCATGCCGTCTCCACAAGGATAGCGGCAAAGAGAAAAGGGAGAACAATAGCTATGGACTTCATGGTTCGAAGCGGAGAAAGCAGGTAGCTCACTTAATTGATGGTTTTCTTGAACTGGAGCTCGTTTGTACGTAGTACGTACGAACGTTTGGTCAGACGAGATTTCAATTGCTCTGAATTGGTTGAATGAGGATGAGGACTCAGTCCAGGATACACTACTCAGCTCGAGTGGTTAATCTTGGGGACACAGGACGCACTGAAGTTCAGGCAAGAGTTTCCTGGCATGCCAAGTGGCTTATGAGAGTGAGACCCAGTCCAGCATAGACTTCTGTGCTTCTATAATTATTTTGTAAACTCTTATTATGTTTTAGACTTTCTGTATGCCCGTCTGTCAGTTGTCAGTGTCAGTATTAGCTTATATCGAAATGGAAATGAGTTTCAAACGATCGTACGTACTGACCCCACTCAGCAAAAATGAAGTATTGTTGACCCCGATTGTTAGACCCAATGACCTCGTGACCCCCTTCCCTCCCCTCTCCCCCAAGAAAGTTCCAATTTTGCTCGATTTTTTAAATAAAGAATCACGAAAATTTGAATGCAAATCAAAAGTTTAAAATGGAATTTCATTCTTTATTAGTATGCCCTTTCCCATTCGAAAGCAAAAACGGGTTGGAATTTGAAACGGGCGGGGACTAGATAGTGGAACTGGTTGGAATTTCTTACAAGAACGGAGAATGATTATGCAGTGTGTTGGAATTCTATACAGGAAGAGAGAAACTGTGTAATAAAGTCAATGGCACTGGCAGGAATGAGTGACCAGCAGGTCATGGGATGGGTTGGAATTGGAAACGTGAAGGGAGAAAAGTGTTGAAAATGGTTCTGGAAATAAAAAATGGAAATGATGAAAAGCCATGAGCGAATTGGAATTGGAAAATGAAAAGGTGATTAGTCATTAGACGGGTCGGTATTGGAAACGGAACGAGCAGAAGGTCTTGGAACGGGTTGGAATTGAAATCGAGAAGACAAACAGTCATGGAACGGGTTAATCTTCGAAACAAAAAGGGTTAAATCTGATGGAACGGGTAACGGGTTGAATTGAAAGAGGAATGGCGGAAAGTCAGCGAGCAGTTTAAAATTTGAAACGAAAAGGGTGAAAGGTCATGGAAAGGATTGGAATTTGAAACTGTTACTTGTGAAGTCATAGAACTGGTTGGAATTGGAAACTACAAAAACTACAAAGGAGAACGGATTTAGAACGGGTAGAAATTCGAAATACAACTGGGTATAAAGCCTTACGGAACGAGCTGAAAACGCAAAAGTAAAAAATGTCATATACCGAGTTGAAATTCAAAATACGAAGATTTATAGAAGAGTTGTGGATCAAATGAGAATTTGTCATGAACGGAATGAATGGTGTCAAAGGTCAAATTGCATCCAAAATATATTCTTCCCGTCCGTAAGACGGGTTACATATTGTAAAGTTAATTTGAGTATGCTATAATGCTTAGACGTACAGGTCCCCAGGAAAAGCTCAGACCCTGGCTATATGGTACAGAGAATTTTGAACAAGCATCACATGTATGATACTTGACATGTAAACGTATAAGTGCCAAGTAAATCAAATCCTAAGTATAAGATAAGCAAAGAACTAACTTGCTTCATACGAGGGTAAATTCATGTGATTAGTTGAATACAATTTTCAACGGAAAAGGAATTATTTTAACATTTACTACGACGCTATTTGAATATTCTTTAATGTTTTGATTAGAAACAAAGAATATATCTACACTCCCCACTCCAGATCTAATTTGTCTCTAAACATTAGAAAATCAAAATATAAAGCCAGGCGCCGGTCCGGAATATCTGTTGAAATTCTTTTCTACGTATTATGATCATGAATCATGAATCATGATCATCCATAGACGAAACCATTTAAACAACCCTCGTCTAAATTTTCAATTCAAACCTAACGGAATTTAGATCAAAATATTCTAATTAAATCCCAGTCTAGTCAGAAATATAAACTGCGATGCATAACGAGGTGCGGAGGCAGGAAGATAACCTTTGCACCACGAAAATATTTCTTCCAGCCTTGTTTATGACTTGTGGCGACGTTGAAGATGTTTTCTCTTTGATTTTTATAAACCATTGTCATGTGTCACCCTCATTCCCGTTGGCTCAGCTTATATAAACAACAAGACGGTAATTACGTGTCTGGTCTGGCTGAGCTTAACAAATAAGTTTATAAACGACAAATATGATTCACGACGACTTCATGGCTTCAAGACATTGCCAATACGTTTTTCACTGGATGTTTTTTAGCTTATTGGATGGAAAAGAGTCGAAATCTTGAGTCTTGAAACCAAAATGAATCATGGTTATCAGAATGCTGTCGCCAGTCCGACAATTAATGTTCCACGTGAGATAAACAAAGGGATTGAACTAACGCTATCAGTCACTCCACAATTTTTCCGAATCAATTGAACACTTGACAACATACTTCAATTAAACCTCATCAAACTGAAATACAATGTCCTGTGTCCACTTAAATTATGTATTACATTGTCCATTGTCCATGAACTCTGTTCAAGGCGAATAATTTTAATTGAAACTGTTACTCAGTAATCAATTCATTTTAGGCACTCGGCAATACAATTTAAATTTTGTATTGACTCGAGAGCACCGAACTCGTATTCCAAGTTAAGCCGCTAGGATAAGCGCCGCTAAGTGTAACTCCGCTTATCCTACTACGTTTCGTTTAGATGAAAATGCTAAATACATAGAAGCACGGGTGCTTCTTGAAAAGATAAAACATGGTCAATGAAAAATAGTTAATCTGTTGAATTTTTGAGTACAAAAATTGGCGAAATGGAGGTTTTTAACTTGAGATCTGAAAATGTGCATCATTATTGTTTCTAGTATTATTGATTATTTCTTCACTTTACCTCTGCTACTAAAAGTCAATAATTTGTTGTTCGACTTGAACAATTATTTGAATACTGAGTTTCTTTGAAGAGTGAAATATGCACAAGGAACACAAAGGTGAAGTTCGATGTAGTATTTTCAACATTTGAATTTCTATTGAAAACTCAAATATTTAAGACCTTTAAAATTATTTATATATTAAAATGGGTGCATTGGATTGCAAACAATTGTCGCATGCCTTGATCTATTTAGACTATGAATGGATTCGCTTCTAATCTTCGCCGCTAAGAACGGCCGTCTTTGTGAAATACGAAATATTTGCTACGAAATGTCGTGGATTCTCGAAGCTTTCTTCTGGCTATGGTTCATACAATACTATCCCAAACGAAAAAAAAATCTGCAAAAAAATGCAAGAAGTGTCAAATGTTCATCATCATGTCCCCCATTTCAGTAAATGCGTGCTGAAAATCTGGCTAACTGGAGCTTCAAATCCAAAGTTCAAAGATTGCTGATGCATGCAATGCAAACACATGGAGAACGAAGCGTTTGAATTGAATCAATAAGAGTGTTTTATTGGATAATCTCATGAATCGAGCACATGCCATGTCAGCGTGGAAGTTATTTGGCTGAGGCGGAGTAGAACATTCAAGAAGTCATAAACAATTGATTCCTTGTAAAGTGTCATCAAGTCACAAGTGCCAGCCAGTAGCCAGTACTACTTCGAAATTAGATTTCATACTCAGGCTGAGGTACTTTTCAGTCGTCACGTCAGACATTATATGTAATATAAATAATAAATATCTGTGACCTGACACCTCATGGTTTTTATATATAATCTATTTTTTCCCTAGCTTGTTCATCTCTTGAGGTCTTATCGCTTGTACAAGCTTGACGCTTGACTTCAGCTTCAACTCTTCAATTAATCTCAAGTTGGTACGAGAAGTATGGGAGATTCTACCCCCGTCGTCCATGCTTATAATAATTGTCCAGAAAAATTATCCCCAAGTAAAAAACTAAAACCATGCTAAGACCGCCTTGGCTGAAGACTTTTTCTAGTCAAGGTTGGGTTCTGGGTTTTTTGTAAAATATAGATTTAGATCCATCGGAGCAGTTCATAGCAGAGGTTAATTTCCACTCTATGAAAATAATGGTTGCTTTAAAATCTGCACTTATCTTGATTTTTCTCGGTGTGAAAATTTTGCAATTTTTTTATCCGAACATTCTAACTTTTGGGATAATTCTATGACTTTATGGTTAAGAGCAATTTCAAATGATTGATATTTTGGAAGAATTTTAGGATACAAAAACTCTCATTTCTGCAACAAAAGGAAAGCATTCAAGTCAAATATCACATTTAAAAATTTCAAAAACTTGAAAATGGTCTGAAATATAATTTCTACATTTTGTTTTTAAGATTAAAGTGTCCAAAGCCTTGAAAATGCTATACAACTTTGATGCAAAAAAAGGTTTCAGAAATGGGTGTGCATAATTATTAACTTCAATTTCCTTCAATTTTGAAATTTGGTCAAAAGTATGCGCAATGCGTTAACCCGCTAAAGCGAAGGTTCCAATGCAATAGGTTTAAAGCTTACAATGGATCAAGGTCAAAACTAGTAGGTACTTTAAAATATTGGCATTATTTTTTGGTTTAGGATACTAAAACTTTGAAAAGAGTTCAAACTATTGGAAATATCTAATCTGAGGTTCAAACGACCTGAAAATAGCAACACTGTATATATTTAATGCTTAGTTATTGTTTCCTTGAGATATAGATTAAATTTAAAATGGAGAATCTTAGGGTTTATGAGCTTTCAAACATAGAGTGTTAACAACTTAAGGTCTAAGCCTGTTGATAAAGCTCTATGCATTCAGTATTCAGTACATTTATACAGAAACGTGCTACGTGTTTAGTTTTACATGACTGGGCTGCTGACTGCTCCCACCACTACCTAACTTTAGTTCTAGTTCTAGGCCTGTCCTTCACGTTGATTTGGCGAAAGTGCTGCTGCCAGCCAATTCCGCGTCTCTTCCAGTTAGCTCGAGTCTGTATCAGAATCTGAAGTGAAGAAGTCGAAATCCGAACTTCCTGCCAATATAGTTAATCAAACCCCAATCCAAGTTCTTTGTAATTCAATTCAAGTATCAAGATGGCTAACAAAATTGTCTTAGCCATTGTTCTCCTGGCTTGTGTTCACTTGTCCACACAAAATCGATGTGAGTATAAATAAAATATACCACTTTAAAAATATGTAGTTACCTTTTTCGGAAACCTGTTTTGAATTTTGATTTATAACTAATTCTGCACTATACTTTTTGCTGGTTTTAGGCACTGCTAAGTCTCCCGAACTTCAAATGCTCGAATGGAAGGATCTCCAACAAGCATGTCTGATTAAATTCCAGAATCAGATTCAAATTGAACTGGAAGCCTCCATCAGCTACTTGGCTATGGTAAGTTTCATCGAAATTTAATTTAATGAAAATGACAATGAAGTGAAAATGTAGAAAAATTGATCTACCAACGCGCTAACCCTATCTGCATGGAGATTTGGGATGAAATTTAAAAATTCATCCACTCATATTGTAAAAATACAAATTCATTGTGAATTTATAATTTATACCAAAATTGTCAGCATAATAATTTCACTTTCTTTCCGATTCGTATTTGTTCCAGCAGGTGCATCAGTACCTATGAGACATGCCATATGCCTTAGAATTAGAAATGTCATTAAATGCTCGAAGCTTTCTCCATAGAAGCGTTCACAGACTTAAACTTCAATGTATCTGTATGAAACAGCTTTCACTTTGAGTTTCCCTGCTTGTTTGGCAAGGAGGAAGCTTTTATACCCTAAACCTCAACTGCATCGCATAACCACATTTTAAGATAATAATATAAGAGTGAATCTGCTGTACAAAGGTACCGGTATGCACTAATAGAGAAACCAAAATGACATATATTCAATTAACCGATAAGCTTTTAAAGAAAAACGTTCGCAACGGTAAGAATGAAACTCTTCATTTTGCCATAATTAGTATTTGAACTTTCCCCGATACCGGATACACGGCAGTGCTCATTTTGACAATTCAAATCCAAAATACGGAGCAATTGATTAACCGATACATATTTCTTCACATAAAGTTTTGAAACGACTAGTGTGTACATTTATGTTTGTCTGAATTCATTCCAGAGTGCTCATTTCTCCCACGCCAAGACCAACCGTCCCAATGCAGCTAAATTCTTTTTGGAAAGCGCCATTGAAGAAAGAGGTCACGCCAAGAAATTGATCGAGTATCTTTTGATGAGAGGCGGAGAGATCACACCTTCAACCATTCGTACCATTGTAAGTCAAAATTGTTTAAAATACAGTTTAGAAAAAATTATCCACACAAAATTATCATTGCAGAAGTGAAATCAATTTTAAACGACTTATGATTAAAACATGCCTCTTTTTTGACTTTAGACTCAAGGGAAGACGGAATGGGGATCCTTGGAAACGGCTCTGGCTACTGCACTCAAGCTAGAACACGAGGTGACACGAAACATCAAAGACATCATCAAGGTTTGTGGAGCCGAAACCTTTGAAAATGGAGACAATGCAGCAACCATCAAAGGAATTAACGAGCAGAAAAATGATTATCACGTAAGCAATCTACAAGCAGTCCATGGATCTAGTGTCCAATTGTGTTCGCTTTCCGGATTAGCCATTTGAAAAACGAAGTAATTGGAATAATCACCTGAAGTTTAAAATATTTTTGTGTATTTACAGGCTGTTGATTACTTGACCGGAGAATTCCTGACTGAACAACATGAAGGTACCCGTCAAATTGCTGGACATCTCGCAACACTCAAGAAGATGACGGTTCAATACGGAAACTTTGCCGAAGTCCTGTTCGACAAGAGTCTGGCCGCATAGAAATCCCAGTTCGACATTTTAACCCTTTTTCCGTTTTTGGTGAAACTCAAGATTTAGCTTGTGCGTCCAAATATGTCTTCAACATTTAATACACTTTTGAGAGAGCTTACGATAGCAATAAAGTTATGAAGCCTCAACAACTATCTAGATTGTAGAACTTCAAGCATTACGGAAAAACAACTTATTGTATCTTGTAAATTGAAATTAAGAGTATATTGAAGTAAACAGAGCCACAACAGTTTCTTTATTACATTACAGTTTTCTGGAAGAACTTACATAGAAAAGTAAAGGTGCTTAAAGTGTACAAAGTTTATAGTTTGCATTTCTTGGATGGATTATTGGCCTGGCCGTCGGGACCCTCAGGTACTGCATAGTAGTTCTGCAATTTCTTCCATTCTACCGGATTTGCAATCGTAATCGGCCCGACGTTCCTCTGCATATACAAATTATAATGAATGTATAATGAATTTTCGCGTATTTAGCACTAGTACAACAGAGAGACTTTGATATGCCCTTACCTTATGTTCAACTTTTTCAGACTCAGTTTTCCCAGCACCCTTAGCCGCAATCACTTGAATTGAAGCTCGCTTTCGGTTTGATCCGTTCGGGGCGATGTAGGTCTAGAAAGGACAGGATTGGAATCAAGAATTAAGAAATGTGGCAGATTTAGCGGAGGCAAAACCTATGAATGAGGTAAAATCTGACCTTAAAGAATTTCACGAACTCATCTCGTTCCACCGTCTTTAGTTCAGCCACCTCAACAGCCTGACGATCAAAGTCCAGGAGCTGAGTCGAAATTTCGCTCCAAATTTTTCCACTTCGACCGTCAAGCGTTTTCGGCTTCTCTTCCTTCCGGGTCAGCAGACCTTCTCGATGTTGCTTGAACTCATCATCTGTCATTTTTTCCACAGTTGCCTGCGACAGATTTTAAGTTTGATTAAATAGTTTTAATTGAAATTGCTATCTTTCAAAGGGAACATTTCATAGGAGCGAATGTTCGTAGTAGCATTTCAGCGTAAACTAAACTCGCATGGTTTTGCCTTGTATTACTTAGTACCTTACAAAAGGAAATATTAATAAAGTGTAGAATCATGAATATCAAATAAAAAAATATGACAGAAGAATTATATAGTATAATTGTTGATCTATTTCTACATGAATTCGTTACTGACAGTGGAAGAAGATTGTATTTCAGGCCAACTACTGTCTTATAATTGGATATTCATTATTCTGCATGTGAATTTATGACAGAAAATACGGGATGGGAAACTACGGGTTCTTGCAGACGATTTAGCTAGGATTTAACTCTATAATTTTTAGTATAATATGTTAGCACAATATTGGCTTTGGTTTTGTATGGTATTTTTTACTGACAGGTCATTGTATTTCTATCCCAATATTAAACAAAAAATTCTATCAAAGGTTAAATGTTAAATCCTAGCTAAATTGAATTGGGAAGGTCCTATATAAATAGTCTTATTATAATATTTGACAAAAAGACCAAACAAAAATCATACGATGAAATGTGTCGCTATGAAACACGAAACTATGAATCTTCGTCCCTATGAAACGTGCACGATGAAAGGTCGCAGCACTTTATCATATTAAATTAAACGATGGAACTCGATATTAAAGTCCGCAGGCGTCTTACCGTCAGTTTCTCCAGAAAGTCTTCAACTCTCTCCTCCAAGTAGTCAGGGTTGCGATCACTTTGCACTAGAATTCGAAGTCCCTGGGTCCCACACTCCCTCCGAACATTACATAGAACAATATAGCCCAACTGCTCTTGAGTTCGTAGCTGCGTGAAACACGGTTCCTGGGCAATCGCTGCAAAAGGCATTCGGGTAAGTAACATTAGATCTAACATCATTACTATTTTTTGAATTTTAAAGTGATAAGCTAATCGTACCTTCGACTAGCTCGACTAGCACATTCTCCCTTGTCTCATCTTCTCCGACTTGGTAGAGGACGCAAACGACAGACTCACTGTGAACCGGATGATTATTCTTGAGAACATGATTAGTGCCTTGATAGAAATTAAAAAGAGTGGTCATACATAAAGTTTAGCAAGTTAGGCAAATAGCGCTTAATTTCAATAGCTTTTACTCACCAGGAGGGAGATTGATTTCCCGAGATCGGATCAGATTCTTTGGATCTACACTATTCGTTCCTTTATCCGTAAAATATTTTTCACATTTACCAACCAGACCTTGTGCTTCCTAGAAAGTGTAGGAATATTAAAGGTTAGAATAGGAATGTTGATTTCGGATGAAGTAGAATTTGACTTTCATTCCTTTATTCAATTTTCACTTGATTTTACCTGAACGGTGAAGTTGCCGTGAACTAAGAAATTGAACTTTAACTCCGATCGAAACTCTTCTGCGTATGCTTTGAGATCAGCTGGGCTGACATCTAAAGTAAAAATATAGGGTATGAGTTAGAATTTAGAATACTTTTCAATTAAAATGAAACTACATTGGGTAATTAGAACTACCAGCAGCGGAAAGAAGGTCTGCAACGGTCCAGGTATGTTCTTTCAGCAAGTACGTCATGTAGAACCACGATTGTTTATACGGTTGTTCCTGCTCAAAATTCTTCAACTTCCGAAGGTAAAGCTCTTTCATCACTGCAAACCGCTCGTCCGAGACATTGAAATTGACCATTTTGTCAATCAGCATGCACAACAGAACTTCCAACTTGTGATCATATCCATGGGTAGTGATTTCAATCCCATAGGGACTTGGAACTATGTCGTAGTGAATACCAGCCAGGCTTGCCGCATATGATGCTTCCGTTAGCAGATCTTTGACGGCATTAGTGAACAATGCATTCAGGTTCACTTGACGGGCGTCTTTGAGAGCATGCGGACTGCAATTGAAATAGTGAGGTTAAATGTAAGATGACAAGCTTTTCAGTAGTAAGGGTAGACTTCGATAGGACAATGGAAGTGAACCTGAAGGCACGTATTAAGCTAAATCATGTGAATAGGTGCTCCATATTTAGGAAACCGTACCTATACATCTCGGCCACAACAACACCCTTTGGAAGATCAAACTCATTGTCCTGAAGGTACCACAAGCGGGTCAATGGAGAGTCCTTGATAATCCGTGGAATAATTCCTTTCTAGAAACGACAATGATTGAAACAGAAGTAATTATTGACACCTACTATCACAATATGAAATTCCTAGCATCCTCCAACTTTATCTTACTTACATTTTCATCACGAGGCTTTTGATCGAATGCGCTGGGAATGAAGGCATTCGGCTGAGGAAGCTTCAACTTGTCATGAAGTTTACACGTCTTCCATTTCTGGGGAAGTAACAGAACAGAATATGGTGATCAGTTATGTATTTTTTTAGTTGTTAAAAAGCTACTGAATCCGCCAATAGCAACTCACATTCAAGAGTTCATCTGAGAATTTCGTGGCAGAATACTTTGTTCCATAGTAGGGGACCTCTTCGTTGGCTTCGTTTTCGAATTCCTTGGCCACGGAGATGACCCTATTTTATAAAATGGCAGGATTGCTTAGCTCAATTCAATCCACTTCTGGCTTTCAATCAGCATATAAATAACACATGACTTTACTTACATGCAGCTCTCTGGAGTCATTGAGGACAAAATCTTGGTGATAATATCAGGCTTGAATTCAGTTGTCAAGTAACTATGAGACAAGATGTCTTCAACAGGATACTCCTATCAATTCAAAGGAACCAAATTGTTATTGTCAAACTAAAACTGCTCTGAATATATAATACATAGTATCAAACTACTCGCTATATTTCTACTCACATGCAACCCAGCCGCCACTTCCGCAACAAAATTTTGAGGAGCTTCCTTGTCTTTGAAGCGAAAGAAAACAGTTCCCAGGTCACTTGATTCTTTCCAGATCCATTCTAGCGGTCCCTTAGACTTCAACAATGCCAAATACTGAAATTGGGTGAACAAGAATTAGTACTATATAACCATATACGATTTTGAGGATGAAGTGTGATAATGAATGGATACATAAAATAGTATAAATTATTTACCTGAAACAAATGGAGGACAATCTCTTCCATATTCTTCAATCCCTCAGGGGTCAAATCCACGGCTACTTTGTAGACACATACTCCACGAGTCAATGAACTTGCTCCTGCCGCAAGACTATTCACCCAATTCTTCTCCTTGAGAAGTGACAATAGTGATCCAGGTCCTTCGTGTCCGATTAGATTCGAAATATAAGTTTCACTCTGTACGATTACAACAAGTTAATAAATATTCATATAATATTTCCCAAATTGAATTGCATCCATCAAAGTGTTCTGGAATTCGTTCTTACTCCGGTTTTGTATAAATCTGTTGTGCATGGAATAGGAAACATGATTTCCAGCCTGCGAACATCCTTCACAGGGACCACTTTGATCCATTTCTTAAGTTGGTCTGGACCGTAGGCATGTGCTTCCCATCTTGGCAATGGGAGATCTCGGTTGGGAATTTCAACGAACTTAGACTCTATCATTGTTTGCAATTCGTCTAAACTTTGTTTTCCGATGACAGCCAAATTCATCAAGTTAGCAGAGTACGCAGTCTCATGAAACTGAAGCAAAGCTCCACGAACGTCAATGTTGTTTTTCCGAGGCGTATCCCAAAGAGTCTCACGATTTCCTGAATTACAAAGAGTCATGAATCTGTCAATCTGAACTAGTATGAGATCGGGATGTGCAGAAAATACTTACCGGTCGCGAATTTATTGTAGGGATGATTGGGATCTGAAAGAATAACCTCCAACTGATGGGCTCGCCACGAGTCATTCGGTATATTCTTTTCGTGCTCAGAATTAACAGCATTTACTTCTCTTTCAGTCCCAGACTCAGAGAAAAGCGGGCTAATGAAGAACTGTGAAAATCTGAAGGCAAAGTTGAATTGCGGTAAATAATATACAATGAAGGAAAGATCCACCAAAACACATTTATGATGATGTTATGATTTTCTTACCGATCCAAGCCAGCATCAAGAACTTTCGGAGATATATCGAAGTAGTAGCAGGTATGATCGCGAGCAGTGTAGGCATTACTGGTGCCAGCATTTTCAGCAAGAAATTTGTTGTACTCGTTTTCCTCGGGATACTTCTTCGTCCCAAGGAACAGCATGTGCTCACAAAAGTGGGCTAGACCCGGAATGTTTTTTGGATCGTGAATACTGCCTGTGAAGAGAGACCCATGGTTAGCTATGTACTCTTTCGGTTTCCGCATGAGCTATTGTAACTAGTGGAAATTAAACTTACCAGCAGCAACGGAGAGTGCGGCTGCAGAGATGTCCGTGGAAGGATCACTGATCAGAAATACCCGCATTTTATTCCCAAGTTCAAGTGCTCGATAGTTACGAGCATCCAATGGAGACTTCTTGATGTCTGCTAGAACGATTGTCGGTCCCATGTTGGCTTGAGATCGAGCAGAGGCGGAGTACGGGCTGTAAATACATACAAAACCAATAGCTAGTCAGCAATTGTCTCATATTGTGTATCTCCTTAAACATATAGAGACGTAAGAAGCCCGGTATTGAAATTAGTCAGGTACTTACTTCGTCTTCAGAAACCAAGGGAAAGAAATACACAAGGCACCCCTGTAAAGTAAAACTAGATCTAGTCAAGCTGACATCCACTCGAACAGTTAAAACGTCAAAGCTCAAGCCTCATACAAGACGAGACGAAGCACTCAGTTTATAACCAAGTAAATTAATGATTAGTGATAAGTAACCGCATTCTCCTCTGGACTCTCCTACCATGCCCCACATGCCACTAATCGCAAGCTACAGCAATCGCTCAAATGAAATACAAAACAAGCTCGTTTCCCGAGTATAATTACAATAGAAATATCGTACTAAAGAACTTAGACAAATACACTGGCGTCACATCATCGCATCCAAAGCTATACGATTACACATTGAGTATGCGTTCAAGTAGCACGATAGGAAAGTCGGGAGGTCAGACGGAGACTGGTGGGGTCTAATGCCAAATAGAGTAAGAAGGAAAAATACGTAGCTTTCTTACCGTGTTACAAGCAAACGGGTCGGAGGGAGTGACCGGTAAAGGTGTTTCAGAAACTGTGCCATTCAGAAGAAAAAAGTAGATCCGAAAATCTGAAAGTATAAGTCCCACTTCCACCACACACACGTGCTCCAATTATATCCTATACATAGTGAAAAATGAAAAGTTGGTTTTACCATTAATCTACATATATGTAGTATTAGGTAGTAGCCCAACCAGGCAGACTTAAAACAATGCATATAACCTGACAAGAATCAGAGCTTCAGTCCCATGCTTCTGATACATGTTTGACAGTTTGTAAAGTAAAGAGACCAGAAGGCAGATGTGGATTGGCATTTAACATTCTCAAGTCGTACAATGTAAACAATAACCTGAACAAAAGTTATACAACATACTTCTTATTTCGACAATAGGTAACAGCAATACATATGTACATAGTATTCCACTGTACTGCTTCGAAGCTTGGATGAGTTCGTATGTCAAGATGAAGGTAAAGGTAAGCCTCATTTGACCTTGCCACTTTTTACTGACTCAGAATGTTCCGTACCAATCCACTGGGACCGTTTTTTTTGCCCCAAAAGACGAATTATTAGCATTAACCGTTAGCCAACACATACTAAGGGGGACGACACAATGAAGTTTTCCAAGTCCCTGGGACATTGACCTGGCTGGTATGGGAAACGACACACCCCCCCCACCCGATACCCTTGACCCTCAGAATGACTCGCCTTGCATCAACGACCAAGCCATGTCACATGTCACAGGAACTTCATCCACGCTTCTCCCATACACCATAGACCATAGTACACATAAACCTGACCCAAGTTTCTACATTATATTGGATTCAATAGTCAATAGTAGCCGAATATAATTTAAGAAATAGAGAGACAATTTTTAAGCAATGCAAAAGTTAGTACACACTTATTAGCCCCTCCTGGTCTGGATCTGGACTGGTGAGTGAAGTGAATGCCCTTCCTCTTTTCAAGCAAAGATGCTATGTGTCCCTGTACCGGCGGCGGAGGATGTTACTGAGTGTCGTGGATTACAATTACTTTGTGACAGAAAGATGTAGATTACTGAGAATGAATATAACGACGAAACGAGGTCGAAGATCACAACAGCGTAAGAACAACTAGTGACGAAGCTCGTGTCCGTTGAGGTCAAAGAAACACCGGCCGGAGCGGCAAGCGGAAGCGGAGGAGGAATAGCTTCTCTCCCGGCTGATGCAAGAAGAATGTGCGGGCATGGCAAGGCAAAAGCACAGCTGCAGCAGCCGAGCAAAATCACCAGGAGAAAGAGAAAGGGGAAAATAGATCATTGCACCGTATCGAATTAATACTGATCAGCCGAGACACAGACAACATCGGATCATTTTATATTTTACTTTCTACCTGTTGTAACTTTAACTACAAAATTAATATTGCCATTTGAATCGGTCAAAATCCTTAATTCCAAATTCAATATTTCGATCAGTATTAAGTTTGGAATTTGAATGCATCTATGCAAAATTGAGCGCAAGTTTGGGTTCAGCTTCATCCTGCGTCAATACCTACATTAGAAGTAGGCAAGCCACAACGGTTGAAACTTACGCAACTCTTTATAAATTAGTACCCTCAAATATATAATTTAGGTATGGTTACAATCTAAAACTGCCAAACAATACGATAAGCCCAACATGTAACACAGCGAAAGCTTGAACCCTCATGATGCGTAAGAATTTTGACACATTTATGGAGCCATAAATTTTTCTGAAGCAGCCCAGACCTAACGGATGTTCAAAAACTAAAACTAAGTTTACAATATGCAGTGCGGAAGACTTTGAGCTACTTGGCCAACTTGGGCATGTGCCAAAATGGCACGCGATGGACATCGCCGTCAGAATATTATATGGAACTATCCACTGATCCAGACCCAGGCGAAGAAATCCTTTGTACGTTTCGGAAACATAGCCAAACTTACCCTAACCTAACATAGGATGTCAAAACCTGAACGAAACCCATAACCCTATTAGTCTGAGCCTTCTGCAGATGAGAATTTGGTGAGGATAACGGATAACAAAAAAATAAAGTCCGAATCATGTAATGAGAAAAGAAACCAGAAAAACAATCCAACATGCAGCATCAACAAGCGGTACACTAGGGAGTTTTTATAAACTTTCACTGTCATTGGTGATACCCGTACTTGGCGTCGACCACCGGTGTTAGGAGCTGCTTCTAAAATTTGCTAAAGCCAAGCCGGGAGGACTGGACAACAGGAGAAGGGTTCTCATCTTCACCGCACGTGTCGCTATAGCTATTTGCATTTTGCAGCCTTTTACATACAAATAACATTATGTACTACAAAAGGTGTAATACATAGTACACATAATAGGTTTCATTTCAATCAGATCAGCAGGTTCAGTAATGCTCAATAATGTAGACTCATGCATGATCATAAACTTCTGGGTAAAAATTAGCGTGTATACTACATATACACCCCAACAGGTTATGCAAAATTCCACTATCATTGATAATTGAATTATATCTTGATTTGGTAGTCTATCAAATGCGAATACCCATTGCATATTGCATACTCTATGTATTATTGGATGCATCGCCAAAACAGCACCACAGCCACTAGCCATAGCCACTGGGTAGTGCACGGGCAATTACAAATTACATTCAATGTGTTTATTGTGTTTTAAGATAAATGCGAATTTACTACGACTAAATCAAAGGTAGGGATGGATGGAGAAGTACATAAAATCTGTATGGTGAAAGGAAAGGTCATTCTTAAAAATTATATCAGTAATTCGAGCATTCCATTTTGAACCTAATTTAAAAAATACTTCACATGAGCGACGACAGTTCAATTGAATTAACACGGATGAAGCAACGAGTTTAACTTTTTATACTGTAAATCTTTATTATCAACAAGGCGTACGGCGTGCGAGTTTTTGAGAATACGAAAGGATACTTATTTTTAATACACTTTCTTTTAAAAAACATTTTATTAAAAATACTAACAGAAGAGCGAAGTATACTGGCACCAAGGTCAAATAAATATCAGGGTTCAACTAATAAATTGATAAAATATGTGGTTCAGTCCTTAAACGATCTGACTGAGTGTAGTACAAAGTACAATAATTATTGCAAACGAACCGATCAGTCCTTTTCATTACATTACTAAATTGAGACTCTATGTATAATTAATAACTCAAAAGAAAAAGATTCGAAGAAATTGTGAATGAGTATCACA
Source organism: Ceratophysella granulata (assembly GCA_034694905.1). Lineage (NCBI taxonomy): Eukaryota > Metazoa > Arthropoda > Collembola > Poduromorpha > Hypogastruridae > Ceratophysella > Ceratophysella granulata. The sequence goes on along the minus strand of JAQFYU010000466.1, from coordinate 1,064 downwards.
TTTCAAGTATACAAAGAACAACATCAAGATCCATCAACTCGCTGACAGTTCACTAATCCGACCAACTCAAGCTAAACACTAACACTACCTATCTACAAGTCCAACTCAACTTTCACATATTGAATTGTTTACAAACAAATTATATTTACTTCGACGAACCGTAATAAAGAGCCGCATTTTAGTATTTCTTACAATAATCATGTCTTGAGCCTATCATTCATTGAAAAACGTGTACTTATAACTAACGAAGACAACGCAATAATTGTAGATTAAGAAGGCTAAAGTCGTGAATGTGAAAATTGCATTGATTCAATTCATTTGATTACAGTCAAGAGTCAAAATGCTAATTCATCGACTTGACTCACAAATACTGGAGAAACTTTGTACAACGAGAACTGCGGAGGCGGAGACATTTGATTCCGACGGAGATGATTTAGAGAAGAAAGTCACACTCTGGTGGTGCACCGAGTGGAGGGAATTCAGGAATTTCACGAGGGTCATAGATTGACCTCATCATGACAGACGCGGAGACGCTAGGAGCCGGGACAGCAGCTGGTGGGTCTTCATACTCTTCTAATTTTGAAGTCAATTCTTGAATCCTCTTCTGATATTTATTGATCTGCTCACGATAGTCATTCAACTCCCGAGCTTGCTGTGAATAGAATTATAATTGTTTTGTTTGAAAGAAGTTTAAAAGAAGTGAAATATACCTTAAGTTTAGGTTTAGAGAGATGTTAATCATTGATCATGCCTACCTTGTCCACCAACAACCTGAGATTTCTAATAATTACTTGATACTCTTCGTTAACTTCTGCGTTGCTCCTTGGCCGAATAGTAAAATTATTATTCTGAATTCCATATTGATTTATGACGGAGACTGGAAGAAGTGGGTCTGGTTCTTCAAAACTACGACTCGATTCTCGTCGTCGTTGTAGTTGATTCGTACTAGAAGGTCCAGGTTTCGATTCCAAACCTCGACTTTCCATTTTGAGCTTTTGACTCTTTTCTAGTTTCTGGCACACGTCTCTGTAAAAAAATTGAAAGTTAGGAGTTTATAGAAATCA
>JAQFYU010000465.1:0-21960 GCA_034694905.1 Ceratophysella granulata | reverse complement strand
ATGCATACATGCATATAATATGCATTTGCATACTACGAATATTGAAGAGGATGAAAAATCGCGATTTAAAATTTCTGCAATGCGATATTTCCGCAATTTGTAGCTTTAGCTGCTGCGAAAATGTTTGGAAATTCCAGCTACCGTGATCAAGCGTGGAACGATGAAAATACCCGTATCGAAATATGCTTACGATATCGCTAAAATACCCACATTTCGGTGATGAAAGAGCACAAATAAGCGCTTATGTAAGAATCCGCTCTAAACGGTCAAAATGAAACATTTCTTGGCGCTGGTACACGAACTATGTATGAGTTCTTAATGCTGCAGATTCGTTGGAGCGTCCCTTGAGCCTGAGCCGTGAGGATAATGGTTGCTAAATTGTTGGCTGAGCAGGAGCACAAAAGGGTTTTTGGTTCCCAGTCGCGAATAATGGAGCATGGAGACGGGCTAATTAGACCACAGGCCATGACAGACAGCGTTAAAGACTGATGCAAGAGACGAATGGCTGAGCCAGGTCCTCCGGCCTCGGCTGAATCATCAGCATAATTAATCGAGAGACTAATTAGAGCATATTGTCTCCGGCCACTTCCCTTTCACTCCGACCAGCCCATTACCTCACTTCACAATGGACCAAGGCACCACACACACACGAGCTCCGGTCTCCATCCATCTTCCGCAGTCTAACCTCGTCTCATTCAACTCTAATTATGGACTTAATGGTAGCCTTACCTGGCGATGCAGCCTGATCTTCATCGTCTTCCTTTCATTGCCCACCCAGGCGATATCCGGATATTTCCCGCCTTTTAGAGCAACTATTTTGAATAAAGCGCGCTGATTTTAGTACATGCAGGATGATTTAGACCCTAAATTCGATTTTACCAGGTAAATCAACTACAACTACACGCAATTATATAACCAGTTAAATTAGTGAAAGTATGCAGCTGGAACTTTTGTGCAAAAGCTGAGCCTTCAAAATGATGGATAGGGATGAAGTGCGTCAGGGATGAGCGTAATTGCTGGCAACTGAAAAAACGACGCGTAGCACGTGAAGAAGAACGTGAGGGATGTTGGAGCGTAAACGTCAGGTAATCTGGTCTGGACTACAGATATGAATATGAAATAATAAATCTCTCTGAACTGGGCAGAGGTTCCAGATCATCAATATTATCATTTATTTTACTCTCTTTTTTTTGTTACCGAATTCTGAGTAGTCGGACTCGTGCCGAAGTGAAGATGATCCCTTAGGCTCATGGCTCTAATAATCCCTTAAATCTTCACTCCTACTCTTCATGCATACCAACTAATGGGTTACGAGTTGCAGGAATTCTGCCTTGGTTTTATTTGACACCTTTTAACTGCGACTTAAACGAGCAAAAAGAATGAGCAGGAGGCTGCGTATGAGGCATTTATTCCCAATTTCTCATTTGTGCAGCTCCTCGAAGGGGACGTGTCCAAGGAAGGTCATTCAGTCCTTCACTACAGATCTGCTCAAAGTCTCAAGAAGGGACCAGGTCTTGTTCAGCTCATCTCTTGTTCTCACTCCTGTTCAGCCTGGGTTCTTTGTAAACAAGAAAATGATTGATTATGTGGATAAAGGTTTTTAAAATTATATAATTAATTCCGGCTCCACTCTGGCTCTACGACGGATTTTTTCTTCCCAATTTCCAATTCCTGAGAAGACGGATCCTGTTGTGGCCTGGAATGTGATGTGTGGCTGGATAAGGGACCAAGCCCCCTGGAGAGCCACGCAAATTGCCTGGAATGATCTGGCACTCTTTTGCCCAAACTCACTTTCTCCACAAGAGATTCTAATCAGCCGCATTGCATGCCGACTTCAATTCTGTGAAACAATAAGGCCAGGGTTGGGAATTAACCAATACCCAGAATCACGCTTCTACTTCAACAACATCAAAACTCAGCAGTACTCAAATCATAGCATAGTCAAGGTTCCACGCTCAAATTCTACTCCAAATACTTCAATCAGCTCTAAGCAATTTTGCAATTTCAATTCAGTAGGCATCAATCTACGAGCATGTTCGACGATGTACTGTAGATATAGCTAATATCGACAGCTTAGGCAAAAATAAATTGAAACACGCAACTTCCCCGTTCATTCGTAGTGAATTGGATTCGCATAAAAAACTATTTCGAGGAATTTGTGAAAATATTTTAACGAATAATAAAAATCTCTCGAAATTTGTAATTTTTTGTTAGACTTTGCAATTAGCTTTCCTAGTCCTAGGTCGCGTTTTGAAAACTCAGATCGTTTATGAGAATTTAAAGCAAAAATACTTGCATTTTATGAAATTTCTACAGCAATTTGAGTAACAGATGAAAGCCCACCAGTACAGTGTTTGACTCGAGGAAAAGGCGTTTACATATGTTGCTAGGAAACTTGGCGAACAGATTGAACAAGCAAAAACATATGCAGATATAGATATTCGTAAGCATAAACTGTAATTTTCATGAATTCCTGAAAGCGTCCAAATAAAAAGAGAGACTACCAGAGTATATTTTGTGGCCGGAGACGGATGTTCATCCTATTTCATAAAATCAAGTTGCAGTGTGTATTCTTAATTCTGTCACACAACAACTTTTGTCGACGCCTTCACCAGTGACCGTGACCAATGCCTTAGCTACATAATCCAACACTATTCAATTTATTCTATTTATGAAATTAAAATATTGAAAATGCTAATGATACTCAAACCCGTTACAAATAGTAGTGACTCGACTGTCATACTAACGTAATACAATATGCTAAATGGGTTATTGAAATTAGTCTTCAAATTGAAGTTCACGCGTTTCAAGCCAATGACGAGGTGTAAAAAAGACGACCACATACTGCATAACACTACTGATTGTAGCCAAGAAGGTGCCAAATAATATAATAATAAATAATCTTGATTGTAGCCCTATTAACTACGCGTTCGGCAAATTAAAAACACAGGCACAGATCAGGTGATACATATGTCACTGACAAAATGAGTCATCTAGTTAGTAAATAAACCTCAAGAAATCGGATGAGGAGGCCACTCGAACTCCATGCACACTCCATGCAGTAAAAGAACGAAAATCCTTATGACGAGGCTTCTATGAATAACCTTTGAATGGAGTGGCCTCAATACCAAATAGGTGCACATGCGCATGAACTCTGTCCGATATTAACTGTAGTGCGACAATCTTTTATGAAAGTAAGCATTTTTAGATGGACGAGGAGGTTAAAGGGATTAGATTAGGTTGAAGCAGAATTCCGCCGCATGGAAGGCGGGATTGTTGGAGAGTGACTGCCCTGGACGAGGAGCAGTGTCCAGAAGAGGGTAGTCTGGAGAAGAAACTGCTTGAATGTTATTGTTTCGTGTTCCGAGTTCGTTTGCCCGGGTAAAAAGAGCGTAAAAAGTCCATTTTATTAATTTGATCACGCGATAGCTCATCTCCTGAGCCAACAAGAGATCAGTCTCCATTAGACGGACTGATCTTGGCTTCCCAGTCTGTCCGGACTCCTGCACGAGAGCCTCAGACCCAGTCCATGGCCCAATATCATTAATTAAATCCCTTTTTCCCCGGCTTCTTCCTCCGTTTCCATTTGGAAGGAGATCAATTTCCTACACGTGCCCAATAGGACAAAAGCCAAAAGTCGAAGGTTGTCTAATGTATTGGCTCAGATCCTCGTCAGGGTTGTGCTTTGTGCTCTGCATTTTACAATATGTACTTATGCATTCTAATGTTGATAGAACTGATCCCATGTTATTCAATGTTGAATACGTTGCAGATGATCTTATGCGGGATTGAACCAAATCTCGTTCTAATCAAATGAGAACCAATTGTGCCAAAGTATTAACTTCCTCGTTGTCAAAGTCGTGATGTGGGTAGTTACTACTATCTCCATTCAAATCAACAACCAACAAATATCTCATTTCTTGATGTACACTCGGAAGACATGCAGGCTGGACTAGCACTCTAGTGGACCAAGACAAAATACAAACAAAAACATGTCTTCCAACTTCAAGTTCAATTTGTGACTAATTGAGCAAACTTTACTTTATTCTTCGACTTTGAAAAATGTTTTTAATGTCAAGAAGATTAACAAACCAGCTTTGTCAAGACTGTGAACCATCTTTGACATTTTACAAAAAGAGACAATATTCTTGGTTGACACATGAAAATGTATGGTCGAAATCAGTATAATTTTTGCCCAAATATTCAGGTACGCGTGGTCAAGGAATTTCAAACTTGTTAATATTTTGAAAGTTTACTAGAATCTAAATCAACTTTCCTTTTCAACTAAGGTAAAATACAGTACAAAATACAATTCTTGTAATTTAAAAAATAAAATACAAAATATTTTGCAAAATACCAATATGTCAACAAAACACGAATATATTACAAAATATAATAAACAAAAACAAAATAAAATTCTTAATAGAACGAAAAATACAAACTAGGTAAACAAAAACAAAAGTTATTACAAAATAGTATACAAAACACAAATTAGAATACATGAGAACAAATATAGAGCAAAATGGAACCCAAAATACAGAATAGGTAGACAAAACACAAACTTAATTACAAACTAAAATACAAATTACCAAATAAAATACGAAATACATCGAAAAATACAAATTAGGTAAGCAAAACACAAAATGTATTACAAAATAAAATATATAACAAATTATAAAACAAAATAGTACTCAAAATACATTACAAAATTAAATTCAAAATACAGAATCAAATACAAAATAGAAAATATAGTACAAAATAGGTTGTACTAAAAGATAATAAAAAATAATAAAAAATAGATCTAAATACCACATAAAATACAAAATAGAACGCATAACAAACAATAAACAAATTTTATTATAGAAAGTACAAACAAAACCCGGTGTAGAAAACAACAAAACAGGATAAAAAACTACAAATTAAACGAAGTGTACAAAACAAACTAAAAACAAACCTAAACACAAAATAATATACCAAAATGCAGGATATAGGAAGATTCTTAAATCTCAACTCTCCGATACTTTGATTTACAGCTTGGCATCATTTAAAATAGTCATTAATAAAGTTTTAAGTTTTTTAGAATTTTCAGAAGTAAATAACAACCAATGTCTTTTGCCAATAGCAAATGCTTATAAACATTTTTCAAACTTTACATTGTCAACTAACCCTGCTAGTTTTCAAAATTCGTCCAAATCTAACAAGAAGACAACATTTTAGCAAATCCAGAAGCTTATCATATGTCGAATGTCTTCCAATTTGACCTTTCCAGATTGTCAATCATCAATCATCAAGGATCCATATTTTGAAAAATTGCTTGAATTTGTTAAAATGGTAGTCGGAGACATTGGCAAAAACCAGATTGGCAAAAAAAAATTCCCCAAAATGGCAAAAAAATAAAGTGGAATTGGCAAAAAAATATGGTGAATTTGTGCCCATATTTTTTGCCAATCTGGTTTTCAAAATTATGAAAGATTCCGATTTTTTGCCAATTTGGGATTTCGAATTTTGGTACCTATGTACCAAAGTGCTATAGTTGAGATTCGGTAACTGTAGTAATGGGCCGTCTTATCTGCTATCCGCAATGTTGACAGAAGGAGGCAGAAGGAAGTAGAAAACAGTCAAAACACACCAAAAAATCAAAACTACATATCAGTTTTAGTTATTGCTCAGCAGCGAGCCGTTCAGCTGTCAAAGTGAAATGTCTACGGTCAAATTCGAAAAGTTTCTATCTAAACTACGTCCATTTGTGATTTTAATGAGCTGCTTTAATCAACTAATTACGACCACTAATTTATTACTAATTAGTTTTTTACACATCTCTGCATGATTTCATGGTATCAGTGTTTTAATTTTTTGCCAATTTGGATTACAATAAATACGATAAGACAATTTTTTTGCCATTTCGGAAATTCCAGGCAACCCAGATTTTTGCCAATCTGGGACTCTAAAGGTCTGGAAAAGTTGCCAATATGGTTTTTGCCAATATCTCCTGGAATCGTTAAAATTGGATCGAGCACGTGCTTAAAAAAGTAGATTATGACAGTAGAAGCCATATTCATTCTATGGAGATCCGCATTCCGCAAAAATGGTCCCAATTGGCAAAATGCCTAGAGTAATTTGGGCAAAATTCCGGACGTTCAGTCCGCCAATCATCCAAAGATGATTTGAAAGCCAAATCAGTTCGGTCCTTCACACAATGGATTGTTTAATAGAAAAATTGGTTCTAGTTATGCGGATGTTATTTATTTGGAGAGCCCAAAGGCCAACTGCTTAGCCTACGTCGTTTGGCGAATGTTGTGAACCCTGTTACGTTGTTCTGCTCTTACAATCATGTGCATCAGAAGTTCTATTTTACTCTTTTTTTTAGGTTGGCAGAAATGTCATTTCGTTCTGTTCTTCTCTATAATGGGATATTAGAACGAGATAAGTAATAGTCGATCAATCATTGTTTTTTTTTCTTTATATTTTTTGTGTGCTCCCTGGCCAACATCTCGACGGAGGCGGAGCGGAGTGTAAATCATGGATTGGCATCTCCACTTTCTCATTCAGTTAACCCTTTGGAGTATCTGACCAAAGAATCTCATTCCACGCAACTCGGCCCAATGCAATAATCTACACGAAATACAGACAGAGCGGACTGCAGAGCGTCCCTATTCAGATCCACACACCTTCCGCAGCAGGAGCAACCAGGAATTTATGGACGAAAAAAAAAGAAACTAGGCAAAAAAGCTCCTGCTGCGTCCAAACAATCATTATTACACCGACCTTTGGAAGCCCTTTTCAGATCAGCATCTTGACCAAAAATTCGGAGTCTTAGACACATTTCAACAGAATCACGACATGACTACTAGTGCTAAAAAGGAGCTAAATCAACTCACTTAGTTAAGATACCACTTTGGTTTTAGTTTAGTCAAGTGAAATCCGTTCAATTTGACATGAAGGAACAGTTTTACCAATTTTGATTTGCCCCAAACTCCGCTTCATGTGTCATTTTTACGTTACAGAATTTTGGTTTTGCCAATTTGAAATAAGGCTTATATTTTTACGACATTTCATCAGATGACCTCTACCTCTAAATTTTCCAGTTTTGTATTTGCCAATTGAAATTCTTTTTGTGTTTTTCAAATGTTCAAGTGTTTTTTAACGGGAGTTTGCCAGAATTTTCTTGAACTGTCCGATTTTATTTTTGTCAATTGTAAAATTGTTTGCATAAACCGACATTTCCTCGCATAATGCTGAGATTTCTTTTTGCCGATTTGCAATATATTCGTTTCGTACAACACGACATTTCAGCAAGCATTTGCAGTCTTCAAATTCGCCGATTTTGTTTTTCCCAATTTCATAAGTCTTCTTCTAAAGGATTACATTTTGTTTCCATTTTGTTCAGTTTAATTGCCAATTTGCAATATAAGAGTATCTTTTTCAAAAATGTTTCAAATAGTTTTTTTTAAATTTCCCACATTTTGTTTTTTCCATGTTGGAATAATTATTTTATCAAAACGATATATATATCGACAGATTTTCTTTAAAATGGTCAAACTTTATTTTGACAGTATTCTGTCATTGAAATTGAACCCGTGGCTGTTCAAAAAATTTTCGTTTTAAGGCGTTTTAGTTTGTGACGAATTTTGATACGAATGCTAAATATTTTGAACACATTGAATGTCATACGATCCGCGACAATTCACAACATATCCAATTACTTTTTCTTCTTATTGTATCAATTTTCTTAATTTTGGTCACAATTGTTGTTTCCAAAGTTGAGGTCGGTCTGTTTCATCCGTTTCGAAGCCAACGTTTATTTTATCCCAATCCGCTCCCATAAACCTTTAGCCTCCGTCTCCTAAATCACTCTGTACAGAACAAGAGCAGAAGAGGCACGCTAAAAAGTATACCCATTTGCAGATCTTCGTCCTACGCTTCAACGTAGTTTGTCTTTATGGCTTTTTGAACTCTTGCGTGACAATTCATAATACAAATGATGGGATGAGGATTATTAACAGTAAACGGCACCTCTAGACTAACTGAGTCACAATTGAGGACGGAACAGAACGCTATCTGCAGAAGCACTTATTGTTTTCTTGCAAATTAATCCTGAGCAAGTTTTAAATATACAGAGCGGCTCACAAACATAGACCGCAAAACCCAGTGAATTTACACAATGCGGATATTGTATTTTCGTGCATTCTAAGCTGTTGAATTTGTGCTAAAACGCTTAATAAAAAATGCCGTGGTAGGTATTTTTTGGACTAAATTCTGTAGATTTAAAGTTAGATCATTTCAATCGATAAAAACAAACAAACTATTATGTGAGGTATGATCCTGAATATTCCGGGATCAGCTGAAGGCATCCGTGTAGTGTAATTCATTTTGTTACCTTTTCCATGGAAGAACAGGGGCTAAATTAGGGTTAATACGACCATGGGCTGAGTGGATAAAAGGAAAGGGTCCGTATAAGTACACAATAGGTTGTAATAAAGTGGAGAAAATTCCCCGAAGACTACGAGCGGAGCTGATGATTTTGTGATGATCTAATAGAAAGTAACGAGGTGGAAGAAGTCGGATTGTGAGCGGATCCTTGCGTGAGACACGGGAAGGTTAATAGGCGAATGTCAGGACCATCACACATTTCACTCGTTTCCTAATTAAACAAACAGCCGTGTCAACCTGGAGGCCCCAGCCCGGGACTCAGGACCACACGGCATACAGCCAATCATTCTTAACAAACACGGAATGCCTTTTACCCGCTTTCTACAATCCACGTCAGGCAGGCTAAGCTTAGTGCTTCTGCAGGATCGAATTGAACCTGACTCTGAATGTTTAAAACAAACAAAAGCATGTAAAAACTTCAAATTGCCCCAAAATGTTATTATATATAAAAATATATAAATTAATCAATGACACAAAAGCCTGGATCGGTAAATTCATCCGTAATTTCGAAATTTTGTTGGACGAATTCATTTTTAACCCGATCTTTCTTCCTGAACTCAGGTTCATAAATTCCGAATAAATCCCAATTGGCTTGAGCCCGTGAGCAGAGTTAATGGATCTGAAACAAAGTTCAGATTTATGTGGTTGGGAGGCCCGAGCCGAGATCACATTCCATTCTTCCCTCAACATGTTTCAAAGCTTCAACAAGAGGTTTATTAGCTCACTTTCCACATTATTCAGATCATAAAAAACTCAGATCATAATTTCCTCATCTTCAAGACTCGCTCACTTGGATCCATCCCTTGGCCTCTGGAAACTGAAAATAATGTTCCAGCTGAATAACTACCTGGCTCTGATGTTCTAAATCTTGGACACTACGCCGTCCGTGGATTCAATGCCGAGCTCATTGAAAATTCCTGGTTTCTGTTCGCCGAGGGTTTAAAAGCCTGGACAATTTTGTATTAAGAGATGCAATTTTTACCAAAATTTGCACATTCAAATTCAAATTCTAATACTGAATTTTGGAAATTATGCAGAAAGTTGTAAATTCAGGTTTGCAAAAATTTGGTTGGCTAAACAATTGCCTTGGCCTTCGGCATTACCGTCAGTCGTCGGCATTCGGCATTCGGTCTTCGGACCGTATAAATTATAGAATAGAGTCATTCTAATCCATTGGCCCAACCTCTGCATTCCTCGTTTTTCAAGAATCCATTCCGGCACATCGTTAGGATTAGCGGGAACTCGGCGTCTATCACCCCTAATCACTTCATAACCACATTCCTCTTCAACCATCTTCATTCCGGAGTCCACACGAAGATCCACATTACTTAATTAAACAGATGCAAGAGCTCATTAGCTTAAAATTTCAATCAAAGACACGGACGGACATACAATCCCCTTTCTTTACAAAGATACAAAACTGCAGGTGGGATTTGGTTGCATAAGACACTTTTCGAAGATTTTAGGCTAATTGTTTTTAATGATCAAGATGGGGCTTTAGGTTCTAAATTACAATATTCCTAAAGAGTTTATCAAAAACTTTGCGACATTAGAATTGACTAATTTTTGTATTGGTAAAATATAAGACAAGATAATCTTGAGCAAAGCATGGGGAAGCTAACCTGAGAACAGTTTTGTAACTTTGGTTTGAATTACATTAGCTAATGATTTTTTTATGATGATCGTGAGTAATTTCCCCATTGTGCAATGAGAATTAATAAGTGAAGCTGTCCGTGGTTCAGGTGTGAAGTGAACGAAGTGTTGCAAGATGCCCGTGGGATCTCTGAGCTGAGGACCAGAGTCTGATTTGTGTAATTAATGCTTTTTGGATGGAAATGGATTCCGAGAAAAGAACAAGAAGCACTCAGGCCGAGAAGAATAGGGAGCGACAGAAGATGCTGATGATCATGACGAGATAATTGGAGATTTTGGAATCACATCTCTAATGTTATACGCTCTGCCGAACCAGGAATGACACGCGGCGGTTCCGCTTTCTACAAATACGTAACTCTCCAAATTGAACATTCGGATTCTTCAGTATCGGGCTAATGTTCCAGTAAAAATTGTTTTTAAAACCTAAAAGTCTAAGCTTCTTCTTGGTCAGTCCGATTCTAGCTATTTATCGACATTGAGTCAATTGTGCGGGGGTGAAGAGCTGATGGTTTAAATGGTAACATGTACAGGGCGAATGCATTTGTTTTGACGACATTTTCAGCTGGAATATAAAACAGAATTTCTTTATACGCTTGAAACAAATTTCCAGATTATTAAAATTAAAAACCTGTCAAATGACCAGCACTGTGACATACAATACGCAATCCAACGCTACGAATTTCAAAATTTCCCTGCATTTTACGGATCTCAATATATAAATATTAATGCTGTTTTTTTGTTAGATTTTTAGTTGCTAAATTTTAGGGATCTGAATGCATAAATATTAGTTCTGCTTTTCAGTTTGATTTTTAGTTGCAAAATTTTACGGATTTCAATATATAAATATTAGTGCTGTTTTTGTTAGATTTTTAGTTGCTAAATTTTAGGGATCTGAATGCATAAATATTAGTTCTGCTTTTCAGTTTGATTTTTAGTTGCAAAATTTTACGGATTTCAATATATAAATATTAGTGCTGTTTTTCAGTTCGACTTTTAGTTGCAAATTTTTACGGATCTGAATAGATAAATATTAGTTCTGTTTTACAGTTCGGTTTTTAGTTGCGAATTTTCAGCATGCGGATATTATTTAAAAAATAGATCGCCTGCTCGATTCAAGCCACAGATGTTTGAATTCGATTGCTGGTTGCTTGAAGTATAACAATCACCCTGTGCGTTCTTTATATGAGCTGAATAGTCAATTTTGTGTATGGAAGTTGATTCGGACGAGTTGTCCAGGTGTTTTCCCTGATTGAGTCTCAGTCGGCACTTAATTCTCATTATTCTCTCTTCCAGCCGCTCCTGATTACAAAAAGATTCTCTTTGTCTGTCCAAAGACTCTTCAACCTCGCTTCAAAAACCTGAACACGGCAGCTTGGAACAAGCTCATACATCTCTCCAGTACAATCTTTTTCAAATAGGGTATTTTTTAATTTTAAAGTTCCAGAATTCTTGCAATTTTGCATTTTTTCGAACATTTGCAATTTGCTTTGTACTAATTAGAAAAGCAAGCTTTCGAATGATCCAATCCAAACGCACTGGCTAATTTTTTTGTTAAAAAAGACAAAATATTGAAAACTGCATGGAATTTAACGAACTATTATTGAACAGATGTCTTATTCAATACAAATTTTACAAATTAACTACGAAAATCAGGAAAAACATTTGAGAAATACATAGGAACAATGGCATAAGACCGTATCAGTTCGATTTACGGCAAGCCCATTTCAAATCCAAAGCTTCAGTTACACACTACTAAATCACCATCTCAATCATTTGAGGCATTGAACGCGTTTCCAATGTATCTCTGCCCTCAGGAAAATCCATTATCCAGCCACTCTTCAGAAGGACCGGCCGAGAATCTATCTTCCGCTAAAGACCCAGCTTTTCTGTCAATTACCATTCAATTCATTTAGCAGTCTCAGCAGCATCTTCAGATTCCTCATATATTTACATGTAAAAATCTTCCAATCTTACCTCATTAAATCTGTGGAGATGCTAACGAGTGAATAACTAGTAAATGGTTTAAAATGACAGGAGAACCTCTGCATATCGCGACTTTTAATTTCAAACTTTTCGGTAGTAGGTACCCAAAAATCAAAGCTTTCGCCAAATCTGAGGCTTCACATTCGCGAAATACAAAATTTCAGACATTTAATACAGTGGAACATTGTTAATTGTTGGAAGGCGTTCAGGAATTTTGACATTGGAATATCGGAGCTGCTGCTAAAGAGAAAAACGTGTATCTATCTGTATGAGATGATTTTAGTGGAAGGGTTTGACGGACAATAGGAACGATTAAGGGTCTTGAGCTGACATGAGTTGGTGATAATAAGAGTATCAAAAGACAGGTCCATGACGAGGGATGTCCAGAAGCCAGAAGCAGTCAGAAACTGAACGCTCATCTTCATCACTCTTCCTTTCAAACGATAAATATTATCAATCTGCCAGCAGAAGACCAGCAGAATAACAATACAATTCCAGAAGAATGAGTCCAAAGTGTCAGTGGCGGATCCAGCTCAGCCAATTGACTATTTAATATTTTTTAGTCTAATTCCTATGAATAATTTGGAATTGCACCGAATATTCGTTGGATATTTGAATTTACAATACGTTACTGCTTATTTGCAGGACAAGGTAAAAAATAGTTGCATAAACGTTGACTGAATGTAATTGTGGAAATATGAGCCGAGCGTCTCTGGTTTATTATCCGTCTGTCATGCGAGGACAATGGAAGGAGGCTCAAATGGTGAGTGTCTGCATTGGGACGAGATGGGCTCATAAAAAGAAGGAATTTGAAGTTTGGCCTGCTCTCATTTCCATTTCAGCTCCTCTTAACTTCAGATTAGCCTCCGACAATTATGCAATCCTGACATGCAATCCAATACACTCGCGTCCAACAATGTAACACAATGTAACATTGTACACGGAGAGCTGTAGAGCACCAGTAGTCCTTCTGCATTCTGCATAGACTCAATAGACGGTTGTTGGTTGGCAGGAGAGAGATGATGATGGTAGCATTTGGGATTAGATTGCAATTTTCGTATTTTGAAAATAGGCAATGGTAATTGTGTCTGAATAGTGGTCGTAATCTAATCTGCCCCCTCTTTTTCCTTTCACTTTCCATAATAGCCAAATCAGATTCTCGTACATTCTAGCCTCTTGTGCAGCGATCAGGCTTTTAGGAATATTCAACTTATTCGAGACACAATAAGTCCTGCGGATGTGCTATCTGTTGAATAGGCTGGGCACTGGAATTGCATTTTGACAAATTCTGAGGTTAAAATTAATTTTTTTTAGGTCAACTCAAGTTCTCTAGAAAATAATTTCAGATAAAGGAGGTTTCAAATAGAGGTATTTCATATTTTAATATATCAGGGTGTTGTGTTTGAAATATAATCTGCAAATTTGCCGTACCTATTTTTGTTACCTACTTAATTTATTAGACTTTTAATTTTTGTATGAAGTTCAAATAATTTCGAAATTGAAGCCATAATGTATTGTTTTATTAGTCATAAAAATTGGTCCAGTAGTTCTGTAGATAGGAGCAGTTCAAAATTCCAGTCATCGCCATCAGGCGTCAGGAGAGGTTCACATAAACACTCCAAATTTTTAAAGCAAAATTTGTATTTGTTCATGAAAATCGGCCTGAGTCAGGTGTCATAATTTGACCTTAACTTCTGTCTAAATGGTCCAATGTGATCTTATCGTTTGTCATTCGATTCGTCTCATCAACCCCGTCATTTTAATCTATAACATGATCGGATTTGATTTGAGTTATTCATACACGTCAGCGCAGCAGGCAGGTCAAAATACGCATTTTTAGGAAAACTTTGACCAGGAAGGAAACACTCTAAGCCCTTGGCGCAATGACAGCTATTCCTCCCTTTGCTTTCAGGTCCTCTATCCACTATCCAGGTCTAACTACAAACCGATAACCGATGAATCTATCATTTTTATTCCAGCCTTTTTTGAGAATATTAAGCCTCTAACGCCACTATCAAAGCTCAAAGTCTTAGCTTGATTAATATGCAAGGAATAGCTGGGGAGGCCTTACGTCTCCCCAGAAGACCTTACAGACGTCTTCAAGAAGGTTTGAGATGAAGTATTGAGATCAGGAGCTCAGGAGGGTCCAACTTTGACTTAACTTCAAAACTAATTATTCCAAAACTCGTGTCTAAGCGCATACGAAATATGTAATAGGCTCTTCTGAGATCCAAATAGGAGGTCCCTCCTGTCATGAACCATTCACGCTCTTAATTGTTGGATAGAACACCTTCCCAATTCAAACTGACAGGCTCAATAAGCTTTTAATATCACTAAATGTAAATTCTTAAAACAAATCTAACAGTGTTCGCAATTCGAAATAACACGTCTAAAATCTCTGATTCACAAAATGGAATAATTTTGCCCAATCCTGGTGTTACACGATGCACACGTCGACAATTTTCCCTGCATCTGCGTCATTGACTCTGAAAACCAGACGTCAGCTCGAATTAAGCAAAGTTACAGATTTGAAACTGAGATTCTGGAGATAATTTATTGGCATGTCCTCAACAAAAATATTTATATGAATTGAATATTTGAGTCTGTTGTTTTTGTGGTTGAGCAAGTACGCACGACATGGCAGCTCAACTGGCATAATGACTATTATTGGGATGATAGACCGTGTATTGGTTTGATTATTGGTTTTCTCAAATTCTCGAATCTTCGTCAAGGAAAACGAGATCAAGGTGAACTTAGGTCTATTTTTGAGGGTTGTTCAACACAATTTTCCATTTTCTGATTTTTAATATTCTTCTATGCAAGGATATAAAATTTGCATGAAATTAACCCGTGATTTCCCATTTGGAACAACCCTTGCTCCTGCTTCCTTTCCGCATTTCTGTTTATTGAGATCTCTGGACTTGAGCTTGTTTTTATGACCTCCCGAACAGCAGCCACCTTCACTTTTAATTGGGATCCAGGTTTGATGTCTCCAGTTCAACTTTCAATTACAAGTATCAGAATTGTGATTTTTTCTGAGTTGGCTGGAGGGTAAGCAATTTAGTTCTGATCTGCAATTTAAGAAGCGGCTCAACCGGTAGCCAAGTGATAATGCTTTTATGGAGCTTGAAATGCGTGGAGACAAATCCATGAAAGTATTGAAATGGAAGGAATTGAAGCAATTACTATTTACCATTAGGAAGAATAGGAGGAAATCCAAATCAGACCATTTGAGAAATAAACTTGTTCCTCTTTATTTATCGACTGTCCAATCCAGTTTCTTCAGCTCTAAATAGACTCACTTTTTGATTAAGAATTCGAACGCTCAGCAGATTCGTACTTGTCATCGACAAGTCATAAAAGTGCAAGAGCAAACAGACCGGCTTTTATGGGACGCACTTTAAAAAGTTGCATTTTGTATTGTTTTCGTCTGAGGCGATTCTTCATCCAACTAAACCAACTGACCTTTCACCCTTTTAATGGCCATTTGATTAGACCACCATCATCACACGACTATTTGGATCAACAATTAACACCTCTACAACGTCAAATTACATTCAACTTAGATTCCAATTAAATACTAAACGATTAAAATACTTTTTTTTATACTAGACAGGTTCCAGAAATTTTTACGTAAGTACAGTATTTATTGCAATCATTTTTTATACTTATAACAACTTTGATTTATGATCGATTAAAAGTTTGTGGACAGGCAAATTACCTGAACAAGTTCAAGCCTTTAGCAAGAAAAGTCATCATAAACCAACATTTTCTTTTTTGAGATTGCAGAAAATCGTTAGCATCAAACAAAGTATGGACAAATTTCAAAGAAAGATGAATTTTAGAAAAAAAATTGAACATTTCCCGCCATTTATGGATTTATTTTTAAGACCTAAAACGGGGGTTTGATCAAGTTTAAAGCCTATTACTGTTTTATCGATTCCCAACTTCTTTTTAAAGCATTTTCATATTTATAAATTACTACGAACTGATTATTGGCTGCAGATGTAGAAGGGACATTTTGGAGTGCTTTGTTTCATAAATACGTTGTGACTCCTGAGTTGTTGGAGGTGAATGAGCGGAATATTTATGAGGCCAGGTGCTTGGTGGTTTTGGTTGATTATTGATTATTGATTTATTTGTTGAGCTTGTGTAACAAGTAAATGCTCTCTTCCCGCACACCCGTCACTTACTCCACTCAAATTGAAAATGGAAATGATGTAATGCCAATTTCTCGAGTTGGCAGGTCAACCTGAAAATTCACATCTGTTGCAGTCAATGTAAATTAGGAAATATTGAGAGCAGAATCAAGTACTTTGAAAAAATATTCAGAATTCTATTGCTAATTAGTTTTGATAGCACGCCGCAATAGAGCATGCGCCATCGAAACGCGCAAAACTGAAAACAAACAACACAACTCCGCGCGAAAGTTTGAAATCATTTAAACTTGGGTTCTCAACCAAACGAAGTAAGCATTTTTCATTAGAGTAACCAAACATCAACCTAACCTTGCCAATGCAAATCAAACCTAACCTAACAAGTTGACTTTCCAGATTTTCCATACGAGATCTACCAAAAACAGTTTTTGCATGAAATGAAATTCAACCGTGCGATTTTCTGAATTGCTAAGCTCTATCCGAAAACATGTTTAAACCAAAAGCCTAAACATGTTCATGAATTCGTCCCAGCCTCAGATATTTGGTTACTCCGAACTGGCATAGGGCATAGGAAATGAAGTGGCAGAACGAAGTAATAAATAAAGCCTTTCTGGTGAAGGGACACAGAAACTCCTGTTACATTTATTTGGTTGGCCATGGCTAAGCTAGCTGGCCTTAGATTCTGATTTTACAATAAATAATTTGTACTGTTTCTGGGCCTGACGAGGATGGTGATGTTGCTCAAGCTTCTCTCCCAAATTTATGAAACTCAAAACCAATTGAGGGCAGCAAGGAGGGAACGAGGATTAATTGTCCTATTATCCCAATCAACGACATCATCTCAACTACACCATTCATCTGCGTTCACACACACAAACCAATCCCTTACCAACAAACAATTGCGAATCATGGAAGCTCTTCTAGTGCTTCTTCACGCAGATGCTAGTCAGCTCATTAGTCAGGCTTCTTGTAAATCAAGCGTTTTGAGTCAAGTCTGTATACAGAGATTTCTTGAGCATAACTCAATGAACCTTTTGTGTAATTTACAATTTTATGAAAAAAACAACACTTTTATAATCAATCCATTTTATTATAATTGTTTCACAATTTGCCAAAATGTGATTTTCACTTTTTTACTTTCTCCAAATACATACAACAAATATCGTTATTGCCGGACGCTTGAGCCCATTATAATTTCAAGAACCAGTGGAACATGAAACATGACATATACCATAATACATTGAGATTAGAAGATGAATCTGCGGATCAGACCTGAATTGAAGACAAGTGAAAACAATGTTTGGAGGGGATTTGCCCCAAGCCCCTCACTTCACATGTGAAGTGAGATGCTGGGAAAGAGCAGCAAAAAGAGGACTTGGAGTCTGTAATTACATTAATTGATATGTAGAGAGGCCCTTCTCAATTACACACCTTCCTTCCCATTAGAATGCATCTGCAAACAGAGGACAAAAAAAACAATGAAATAATACAAACAATTGCTCGAGTCAAGTCAAGACGATGAGCACCTTTCTGAATACTGAGAAGGCAGATGAAATTGGTACTAGCAGGACGGGGAAATCTGAGCGTAGCATTTTTCTATTTCTCGCCTTAATTATTTACACAAAATCATCGGGAAAAAAAATCAGGTAAAACCAATAGTATGAACGAGGATTCAATTCTTGCAGTCATTATTTCAGAGATCTGAAAAATATTTACATGACCGTTTTGTTCTGCTAAATTACTTCTTGAGCTACTACATATAGCCGAATTTATGAACGGAATAGCATGAACATGCTTAAATTGAAGATTCGAAGGATGAATGGGACAAGGGGCCGATGATCCAGTCTAACATGCTTGTCGGCTCAATCAATCGAAGGAATCACTGATCATGAATTGGGAAAACATTGTCAAATCAAGCCCTTTGGTCCCTCCCTTGTTTCAGGCTAATTTTAATGTGACCGGATCCACTTCGTCACGCTCATTAAACATTAAACAGAACGTGGGCAATAAAATTAGATATTTGGGAATTAACTCGTGGAACTTGTTTCAGACCTTAATTGCAAACCTTCGCGAATAAACAACAATGAAAGGAAAACTGCAACTGTGGCAGGAATTCAGAAGGTGGCAAAATTGGCTTCTCAAGTGCATGTTGATGCTTTTATTAGAATATAACATAAAATTCTTTCCACTTCGAGAATGCCACGTGCTCCGAGCATGGTAACCACACATCTTATTGATCTATTAAATCTCTGCATTGAAAAACATGCTTCTTGCATTGGATTTCAACAATAAAATGGAATTTGAGTGAGATGCTACTCGCTTTACCATGTTTTCATGATATTTTATCGACAGATCCAGATCAGATTCCTATGTCAAATTAAATGATTTCCGCATATTTTAAGCTGGATTTCCTGTGATTTGCTTGGCAGTCGATGAATTCGGATCGCTAATTCAATCACAAATGCATGTAATTTGGTACTACAGATTAAATACAATGTAGATCTAAGTAATACTTCCTGAACCATGCCCATGTCCATGAAAGCTAATGTCCATGCTAGTTTCCAATCCACAGTAATTAAATCAATGGCAAATGGCACCCGTGCTGCTTGAAGGCAAAGTTTTGGTTCACATTGTTTCGTCTCTAAGGAAGTGGATAGCTCCACTGTGTGTGGGAGCGATTAGGACAATTAGAGCCAGAAAGGGAGATGTTAATTATAGATGATTGAGCCTGATACTTTATGTAGTTAAATGGTGGTCTGAATGCAGATCTGGGGATTGAGTAAGGAAGGAATGGGGATAGGACTTCAAAGAATGCGCAAGGACCTTCAATGGACGTCCAACGTGTGAAACAGGGACTCTGAAACGATCTGCAGTGAAATACGATGCCGAGACTGCTGACTTACTGGCAGTGATAATCTGCTTAAGTTGTGAGTTACTAGAATTAATTACATCATGGACACAACTCCACTGCCTCTCGGGACTCCCTGTCACGTTGACCCAAATACTCGGACAGAGTCGAACAAATCCCAACAGACAAAATGTCACCATCACAAAAAGCCCACGGATCCTAGTCCTCATTTACGGAACTTCTTTGCATTTTTTGGGACAGATTATATTTTTAGAATGCAAATATCTTATAAAAATACACAAGCAATGATACAATATGCGGGTTCAAATGTCGTGGAATCCCTATTATTTGCACAAGAAGAGTCCTTTATACTTCTTTAAACATAAAAAGCGTTGGAAGCTCGTTCAGATCTGCGTGTGGCTTATGGCCGACTCAAGTCAAGAATATAGCGATTAACGATTAGTCTTAACCTTTGAGAAGTGAATAATGGGACGTGGAGATAGAAGGGATAAATTATGATTAGATTATGTACATTTCACAAATCCAAACTCATTAATTTCCTATTATTAACAACTCGACGTCATTACATCACTCCGCTCACCTTGTCCCTCAAACTCCATCCGTTGTAATTTGTAATGATACGGGAGGCGGAGCAGTGATTGGGTCCAAGTCGTGCAGTCTCCAATTACAAATTAGCTTGGAATCAAGGTTGACCTCTAAGGCACAGAACACTAATATTCAGAGGACGTTCTTGCGAACCTCAGAAGAACTCATATCGTAGCCTAAGATCTAATTCCGCTTTGTCACATTATTTAAAATGCAAGGCTAGGCTTTCAGTAGTTTTTTAAACGTCATTTTAAGGCTGAACGAAATAATTTCACAAATAATGCTAGCTGAGCCTGCGGCTGCTAGGAATTTCGACGCATTAGGTCCAACTCTTTTCTTAATACTTTTAATCAGTTTTATACATTTTTAACAGCTCCAAGATTTAAATCAAAAATCAAACAAACGATCGAATAGCGACTAGACTTTAAAATTCTAGTAAAATACGGTAATTACAATAGGTACTAAAACCAAACCTTGATGTCCATTGATTGGGAATGATGCAATGCATGCCAGGGATCCGTAAAATAGGGCTCGTGCTCGTAGGGACAAATACTAATTAAAAGTGAAGACAATTCTGATTGGGATCTGAGTCTCTCGTCACTTTCATTTTTGGAAAGTGGACTTGAGAAGAGCCTGATGTGTGCGGTGGTGGACCGTTGTTCTGTGCAAAGTGATGAAATGTGACATTCTTCCAATATTGCAGTCCATTTATCAGCTCTAGAATCAAGCCTACCCGGTGACAGCTCCTTCCAATTGACATGATGAATTGACTCGAGGTTCAGATCAGAGGCTCATTATTCATTTACTACTCGAACGCACAACACATTTCTCGACGCAGATACAACTCATATGCAACACTTTAAAAGTCAATCATTGATTTTGAGAAATTTGCATCAACAACGCAGAAACCATAATTTAGAAGCAGGAATAATTTTGCAATTATTTCGACGCCATCCACTAATTAGCACCTTTTCGTTCCTGTTCACTTCTTTGCGTGTCCGCTACTATTGGAAATTAAAAATCAAAGAATTTCATGCTAATTCATCAGCAATGATGGCGTGTAGCGCCTTTATTCACGCATCGGTTCTGGACGAAAATATCGAAAGGCTTGTTTTGTTGTGTATTGAGCTCAAACCTTGATATTTCTTAGATTTTTGGCATCCTTGTGCTGAATTTGCTTTTTCGTGATTTTAAAATAATTTTAAAACCAACTCTCGATATTGTCGGTTGTCGTCCTATTTTTGTGTAAGAAAATTTATTAAACGGCGAATTGGCAATTTGAAGCCACTATGCACATGCATTCATGTAAAGATTTCAACTAACACTAACAGGTTGGACTCTATTGTATTGTATTAGGATTTGTGGGCCGGCCAGGCGTCTTTGTTAATGAGCTTGAGCTATGTAACTCCGCCTCTACAGTCACATTTGAGCAACTAATTACGGAAAGATTAGTATAGACTTCCCCTGAATAACTAAACAGGGCTGTTAGTAGTTGAAGATAATTCGATTTTGAAAGACACCATTGCATCAATTTCTTTTTCATGAGACTCAAAAAATGCTGTAATTTTTGAGGAGAATGTAAAGTACCAGATTGACTGGAGTGATTTTTAAACAACGGTCTATTTTTTTAGTCGCTTGTCGTTTGTCGCAATTAATTTCAGTTACAAATATCACACAAAGAACTTCAGGAAATCAGGATCAACATCAGCGAAAACAAGCAATCTGTGCAATGTCACCGGTAAATTAATCGTGTTTTTATGGAAAATTCTGCTCATTTGTTGGAATTTGGAGTAGTGCCTTGCCTTGTCATGTCCGTCAAGGTCGTCTAGCCAAAAGAAGCCAGGATCCTGATAATTACAGATGATTAGAGTGGAGAACAGTGTTAAATGGAACCGTTTAGTGAGGAAAGGATAAAATAGGAATTGAGACCAATCCAAGTGCCTCCAGTCATTCCTTGAGAAAAGATCTAAATCATAATAATTATGCATGCATTCGCTCGCATTGTCTCCATTTTTTGCAGCCACAGTGAACCCTGCCTGCACAACACCAGAAATCGTCAATGTTGTTATTGTAAATAGAAATCTGGTTTTGTTTTCGAGTAATGCTCATGCTCACAGAGCCAGAGCTTAATTCATGATTTTTATTTAGATCCGCCATCATTTCATTGTATAAGTACACATTTTTAGCCAGTTAACCCACTCACTCGATTTATGCAGTAATGAAATACTTGATAAATGAAAATGCGATCATTAGCATGTACAGTAGCTACATTATGAGTATTGT
>JAQFYU010000464.1:0-21998 GCA_034694905.1 Ceratophysella granulata | reverse complement strand
AAATCTCACTCAACTTATTGTAACTTAGCACGTAAAATTCTGAACTCAACAAAACATGTTCTCGAGCTCATTCAAAAAATGTCAAAATCCAAATTATATATAATTCTCACACATTTACCTTCTTCCCTTAATATTTCTAGTCTACAGTTGAGATTGACAATTCGGATTCTGAGAATCAGAGGAACAGACAACATGTTGGCATAAACCCCGCTCGGACTAGGTGACAGAAGAGTGAGAATGGCCTCGAGACACAATATCTTGTGTAGCTCTGTTCTTGGTTCTTCTGGAGCAGAGCAGGAGATAGGATACTTTCTCCACAGTCTCTCCTGCCTCTTCTGTCTATGTATACAAATGGACCGACAACTGTAAATTGTCCGGAACGGATTCTAACTTGAAGGTATTAGGTCGTAAATCAGAGATGAAAATGAAACCACGAAGTTCTAGACCGTTGTTCTAATGTTGGTCTGGCTCCATAGTTCCTCCTTCTTCCCAACTCCGTTCAGCCCAGACTCCTGGGCATGGGAACAAATAAATTATCCATTTCTACCTTCTGGCTTCGGCACAGGTAATACCTTTCCCTTTATTGTCCTTTAAAGAAACAAATTGGACTTTAACCCAAATAAAGTGTCATTTCCCTCTCTAGAAGAGCCTATAACCCTCAGTGAGCTCCTAACGTATGTTCCCATACAACTAATGCCCAGCACAAGGAAGGCACAAGTTCGGCTGGAGAGAGAAAGCTGGAACAGAATGGAACAAATCAATCAGACCTCCTTCTTACGTCGTCGTCCTCCCATCGATTTGTATTTCTACTTCCAGACCCACGTCCTTTCTTAACGCACATCCAGCTCAGTTCACTGGGATCAACATGCTTAAAGCTCAGAGTCGACCTAATATTGAACTCGGTGAACATTGGTGACATGGATCAGTGCATTCCGATGATTCGTCCGCTCACTAGTTCCGTAATATGCAAAATCCCTCCTGCATTCCAAACGATCTTGTTGAGCAGCTTACAATGTGTTGTCAAGCGGAGGAGTAAATAATTAGGTTCACCAAGTCTTTGTTCTGAGACTGTACAGAAGGGAGTGAGGAAGGGTTTTCTAAAAATAGGCCTGTCGTGTCTTCAGTTGTTGGTGAGGCAGAAGCATACATATTACATTTACATACGTAGAAGGAAGTAGGGAAAAGGTATAGGGAATAAATAAGAATTGCTTCATGGTTAATCTCGGGGCGGAGTTGGCTGCCCGCCTTCCTTAATTCCAAACTTTCACGCATTTCACTCCGTACTACATTTATTAAGAGGGAAGGAGGCCTTTGTGGTCCTCGACTCCACTTCTCCGCTCTCTCACCGCTTTTTCTACAACCTTCTCCGCTTCCTCGCTAATAGACTTTATGAATAAATAACTTCTCCGCGCACTTCTGTCCTGTCACCTCGTCTCTTCACGCTCTCTCACCTTCAACTCATTTCTTGGCCCAACGTCAGACCAACCAATTGGAAATTCTGACACAAACAGTTTCAACCTCTTTAAGCCTAATGAACAATCCATTGTTTGGATTTATGAAGACTGAAGCCTTTGTAAGTAAGCATGCAAGTTGTGTGGTCAGTTGTTTGGGAAAAGCTCAGTTTATTGGCAACTAAATCTTAGTTATTTCTTCGGTCGTGTGTCAAGTTGAAGGGAGGAGAATGAGAATGAATGCGGACTGGAAAGCAGAAGGGATTGAATGTACTGAGTAGTCAGAGGTCAAGGGCTTGAACCGGACTCAGAGTTCAAACACATTCTACATTTAGAAGAAGAGAGGGGCGTGTGTTTACAGCCCTACACTGACATTAATGCGCATATAGCTCAAATTGAGGCCAAGACTGGATATTAGAGCTCCACTACTATGTACATACAACTACCGCATTACACATTATCGATTAATTGAGCCAGTTTGGCCAATATTCCTGAATAAGCAAAAGAGAGTCGACCGAAAGGGAACTTATGCTTAATTCAAGTCAGAAATTGGAAGCCTTCTTCACTTTGTCAAACTGGCCCAGTTGTTGGTTGGCCAAACTCTGGATCCATGTTCTCATCAGAAGTCTGTCTGTTTCCTCAATGATCAAAAATGTAGAAAGTGGAGTTGATCCGAACTGCCAGTTGAGGGCAGGACGTGATCACAGGTCAGCACCTGCATACACGGTTCTACAGAGACGTAGGCCTTACTTCTGTGATATTGGAGGGTGGGGAGGGCGGGAGTGGATCTGGAGAACGGGACTTATGAATTAAGTATTGAGTATTTGGAGGGTTTGGGTGGGATGTTTAGTTGTTTGTTGGGATGAGAGGGAGGGAGGAGACGAAGAGGCTGAGTCCCAAGGGTCCACTAGACGCCGAGTCAGGAAATCAGGGAGAGCAGAAGGGCTTTGAAGAGATGCGAGAAGAATCCGATGCAACAACTCCAATATTAATGGGCCTCAATCCAATCCAGGAACATTGATGAGGCACCCCGGCTCGGACTCACTTGACTCACGGAATAATTCAGATGCTCTGCCGCATGCAACATGCAACTGCGGAAGGGAACAAGTTCCTTGACTCCCGCACACCAACCCGTGTCACTCTCCCTCACAAATAACCCAGAATTAACCTGAGCACCCCTGCCAGATGAAGCACAGGCACTGGAGAGTGCACTAGTAGACACTTCCTGAGCAGATATGTAGCTCCACGTTGATTCTGTTGTGTCCATTTTTATACATAGTACACCCTCGTTCATTCCTATCAATTCTCTAATCCCAAGATTCTGTAGAACGCCAAACAGGTTTTTGTGGAACCGAAAGCCTAAACTCGACTCTTCCGAATCCTGTTCCTCCTTTTGAGTGAGGCAAAAAGGAACATTTACAATGGCACGGAAGGACCGAAGGCCGGAGGCGTGGAAAAAAGGAATTTCTTCCTAAGCTGTAATTTGGCCGAATGGTAATATAATCTCTGGTCGGATTAATAACAGTTTGGGAAGGAAGCTGAATGGAGAGGCCTGAGGTGGACGTCTTTGCTCAGACGACATACGACACCCGCAGCAGCTTCTCAAGGAACACACATGTCATTCCTTCCTTCTGCCAAGGTAGCACAAGTCTATCAGCCCATCACATCTCCATCCTAATCACATCTTCCAGCCCACTTACAACAAAATGGATTAACAACTACTCCGCCACTTTCCAAGGCATGCCGAGGCATCAGGACCTTAGGTCGAAGGACACAATGCCGAACGACCCTCACGTCGTCTAGGACGGGCGTCCTAGAGTAGTTTTCCATAGCTCTTCAAAGCTACTTGTCACATTCCAGTAAGCTAGGTTGAGTTAGATTCTTGTGCAGAACAATTTGACAAGTGGAATCAGGTGCAGTAAATACCTGCTGCAGTTTGGACCTTGAGAACACGACATGCTTCACCAATCAGGAACATGAATTTGAGCAGAGCATGGAAGCTTAGCCGAACGCCGAGAATCTATATCAGATCCAGTTGGTCGACTTAACTTACGTCATACGTCGACTCGTAGAAGATGCGTGAACAGAATGCGCCAAAGGGAAATTCTGGAATAGTTTTGTTTTTGGTGGAATTGATGTTATTTTCACCCTTTTTTCCTCCTGCTTGCTCAACTAAAATTAGAAGTCCAATTAGTTGTTCAGAAGTGGAGGAGTTCAATTGACGCCTCCTGGCACTCCGTCTCCGCGTCTCCATCTCCAAACACTCTGTTTCTCCGAGTCATTACACAGACTCGGGCTAAAGCATCTGTAACGAATCTCCTCCAGTTAAACTAACTGCACTCACAAGATTTATCACCTCCCAACTCATCCCTTCCCAACCAGACATTCAGTCTAAATTTAGTGAGACGGAGTGGGAGGAGACTCCGGATTCCCTGACACGATCGGAACGAAGGTCCGATTGGGTGGAAATTATACGACTCTCAACAACAAGTGACGTTTACACTCCGAGTATTAGCAAAGGGTTGACTTTCGTAGTCTGTCAGACTTGTCAATATAAAATTGAGTTCATAGAATCCTCCATTTTCGTTGTTCTGTGAATTGAAACTCATTTCCAGGAGGATTTAACGAAGGGAGCAATTGATCTACTCCAGAAAGGAACGGAAGCCCTGCGACTTCTAGCTAAAATTAAAACCAAGAATTGTACGCACTTATCAGAAGACGGAATCAAGTGGGCTTTCTTTTCCCGCTAATCTCGTCCTGACAGAGCAGAAGTTTTGCTCTTCAGAGAAGCTAATTAGGAAACTGTACTTCTTTCTGCATTAAGCCAAGAGCTCATGATTTGGAGAGGGTAATTAGTGCCCAGAACATGTGGCGGGGCATCAGTTCAAAATCCGAAACATTCTAGGAGTAGCTACCTCCGAATGTAAAGTTAGGTACTACCTGGTTTCAACATTAGATCGGTACTACTATTGACAAAGATCGAACGAACAACGTTTGTAGTTGTATGTAAAGGAGTGTAATTCTGTTGTTTGAGTTGAAGGAAGAAGGAACAGACCGTGCTTAGGCCCGTCTGTTGTGTTTGTGTGAAGTCAGCGAAGTTCAATTGGATTGGATTTGGATTATTGATAAGGAGGCTTTATTTTTCAGTAGTTGGAATCATGTGGAGCTGGAGATGAGTTAAGGTGATAGCCCAGTTCCAGGAGACATGTTGAGTTCGTAATGATACCCGTGTCAGGCCCATAATGTATTTACATACATGCGAGCCAAAGGCTCAGGCTCGGAACAACCCACTTTTGCTCCAGTAGCAGAATTTTAAGCGCTTAGTCTCAAACTGAAACTATTCGTTAAAGTGTCATTAAACATTAGAGATATTAGTCATCAAAATTAACATATACTTTTCCCCAACATTATATTCAACTTTGTATTATAATTTATATATTTATTTACCGCACACGATAATTGTTTTACTGAAATCACCTTGTATTGGTTTGGTAAGGAAACAATGAACTGTGCATAGTTAGTAAAAACCGAACTGGAACCAAAACGTCTAAAAACCGTACCGAACTCCAATTTTGCTCAGTTTAATCCAAAGATTCGGAAACCGAGTCAACCGGAAAGCGAACCAAATAACTCCTAATTCCAAATCTCAATTTATTCCTTAGTAGACTCCATTTTTCAACGTGTAGACTGAATCTGGGCTGAATTTTGTGGCCATCCCGAGCCTGCTTCCCATTTTCCCTGACTCCATTATTGGGAAAGTGTATTCCCCGAGGAGGAAATGAAGAAGGGAGTTTAGTAAATGGAAGATTGGTTATAAAAAAGGGCTGGAAGGTGAATGAAGAAACATTTGCATACATCTCACATTATTATCTCAGCCATCTCAAACGAGATATCAACAGTAGTTCATTACAGGGTCTGTCTATGTTCAGGCTCAGCCCAAGTCTTCTCATGTTCTCTCCTCATCTTCCTCCATCTGGCTCCACGACTGACGTGGGAATAATTAGAGCCCTTGAGTCAGAACGGAAGGACCTCAACATAGATGCCCAGAAGAACCCTTGAAGAAGAATGGAGTAGTGGAGAGAAAAACTGGACGGATTCTTTTACAATGTACATGTAATTAAGGAGGAGAGAAAAAAAAGGAATTCTCACAAAATGGAACCAAATGGACTCAGTGCTTCATTGTTTGACTTGCCAAATACAAAAAATAACCTCTCACTCACTATCTTGATGGAGACAATGAAAGTGAACCAGACTCAATTTGGGATTAAGTCCATACCAGAGCCCACATCAGGCCATCCCGGTCTCAGGTCCTACATGGAACTCTTTAATTAACATTGAGCAATAATAAATGTCCCTCTGGGTTCAGTATGTCAACAGTTGTTGCACCTGACTCCGTTGGGCATCCTGTACAGTTCATGAGCCTACCTGTCCATGTTCCGAGCCTGAGACCTCATGAGTCATTCCAGACACTGATGAGTTGAAAGGTGATAGGCTGTAATTCTGCAAGAGTCATACTATGTACTTTCGGAATTATGCAATTAAGGAGAAAAAAAGAACAAAAGAGTAGGAATAATGTGGCAAGTTGTAAGGTTTATGACTCCTTGAACCCACCTTTGTTTTCCTTAATGAGCAGAGACCTGGGCTCATACATAGATGTGCATACGAGGAGACTCAGCAGATCTGGGCACTCGGGCTCATTCCACATTTGGTCATCTTATCTAATTAGGCCTGGAAGTTTGGCTAATGCGGAAGAGCTCCTTGGCGGACTGGACTTGTGTGGTTCGGACTTGATTGATGGGAGTTAGTGGAGAATTAATGTTCGGAGGCCGGGCCTTAATAAAATATGCACGGCTTCTCCTCACGACGACCACGACCACTTGGCCGAGAAACGGGGGAAAAAAACTATAAAAATATATTGAGTTTTTTACCTCAATTTTCCCGTCTCTTACTGGAATGTGACATGCAATCTTTGTCGCGAAAATAAAATGTAGGAGAAAACAAGGTCTGATATTTAAAGGGAGATTTGGGTTTATTATTTCATTTAATGTGTGTGGAAACGAGTCTGGCGGTTGTTGTGGCCTGGCCAGCCAAACCGGATCCAGACAGGTGCGTTTTCTCTTTCTACATAGTTCAATACACTCAGTGGACTGACTGGGATGGATGATGGAGGATAGCGTGTTCCGTGCGTATGCAATTATGAACAAACACACAAACGGTGCATATAAATTGTTAGTAAACGAACAGTTTAGGTTCCTCGCTAGAGGCTCAGCAGAGTCGGAGACGCCAGGTGGAGCTGATCTAGCAAACCAATTGTAAAATTCAACCTACGTTCCAATTCTAACCTTTCAAATTCTAAAAACCACCAAACACGATGTGGTTAATCGTTTGTTCAATGCAATCAAATATTTGTGACATTTTACAAACGATTAATGTGCAGATGGCGCAAGGGTCAAGTTTTTGAATTCTTGTGATGCAGATAGATGGCGTTTGTGTAAAATATTCTTCATTTATGTTATTCAAACCCGTGAATCAGATGGATGGCATGTTTTATCAACTTTCTTGGACTCTGTGCTGTGAGTCATGAGGAAGGAGGTAGAGGGCGTATGGATGCTCGATATGAACTTCGAACCTTGTGAAAAGAGCGGATATCCAGTATTATGAGATGAACCCGCACTTACCTCTGATAATATCCAGAGTTCCAACTGTAAAACAACAAACAGAGAAGAACCAAGTTCATTTAAATGGTCTGGAAGGCAAATAGCGTAGGAACATGTGGGTTCATGGACATTACTGGAATGGAATCGTGTAGAGAGGGTCTGGAATCGTTCGTATGATGAATGGAGTCGGTAAGTGTAAGTGTAAGTTGGGATGAGAATAATAAAAACTGATTACTGAGAGTAGAGCTCTCTCCCATGTGTGAGTCTGACTGGGATGAGTCAATATATAGAATTGGACAGAGAGCCTTGGCCAAGTCAAGAGATGATGATAAAGTGTCTTTTATTCTGATTAATTTATTTTACACGCTTCAACGTCCTCTCTCTCTCCAGGGTTGTTCCAAATTAGACGCTCTCCATCGAGTTA
Source organism: Ceratophysella granulata (assembly GCA_034694905.1). Classification (NCBI taxonomy): domain Eukaryota; kingdom Metazoa; phylum Arthropoda; class Collembola; order Poduromorpha; family Hypogastruridae; genus Ceratophysella; species Ceratophysella granulata. The sequence continues at coordinate 14,466 of JAQFYU010000464.1, read as the reverse complement.
CATACTCCGATTTTCTGTTAAATCCAATTTAGTGAAAACCGTCGACTGATTTTGGAATTTCCAATCATTTCTGACGAAACCTTAAAACCAGAACAACCGGGGGAAATTGTAAATTTCTCGGAATGACACGGAGTAACCGACAACCCTGTGTCCCAGAACAACATCCCAATCTGAACACTCTGAGCTTTTTTAAGAATAAAACGGAATATGCTCAGCTCCCATTCATTTCTCTTTCTTGAATGGACAAGAAGGAGAGATAATCAGAGCATCCGTTTCTTAGTCCATTTCCCTACGCGTAAGAGGAGCAGCTTAAGCTCAGCATTCCTTGTGTGAATGTACAGAAGAGGCTCAAGAGCCCAGCAATTGAGTTCAGGTTTCACTTATTTATTGTAGTCGGATGATTAGAGAACAAGCGACGAATAAGCGAGTGGATGAGCCGAGCTTCAGTCCAACCAATTCATTACTACATTCAATCATATCCGCTTAGTCATGCCAAATCAGAGGAAGAGCGGAATGTGCAAGGAAACCTTTGCAAAAAAAAATGAGAAAAACCCTTGGCCTGACACAAAGAACATTCTGGTCCTATTCAGAAACTCAAATAATTGAGTGAATTCATCCATTTCCCCCGATATTCTTGTTTCCGATCATTCTGCACTCTACATACTCCGCATCATAAAGTGCGTCCAAGCTCAGCATGACCAAAGGACTCAAATCGCCACGCACCCAAAAGCCAATTCCAAATCAAATCCAGCCAACGTTTTCACGGTTCGACCGAGAATTGAGCCTTTAATTAGAGCGAGTGAGGGAGGAGTGCGTGGGATAGGGAGAGGGGCCAAAGACTCCAGTTCCAATTCCAACTCAGTTTTAATTTTGACTGATAAAAAATGGGAAGACTGCTCCGTAGTGCGTTGTGCGGAACAAAAGCGGATTTGAGTTTGATGGCCAGAGCAGCTGTTGTCATTCCAGAAGGGAAAGCAGGGATGAGATTCTGGAACTTGCATGATTACTCAATGAAGGAAACGCTTCTTCGGAATGGGGGAACATCCAATCTCCAGAATCAGCAACTTCAAAGAAAGTAGGCGACAGATGGAGGAAACAGACTGAATTCCGAGTCCTGCTCAACTCCACTCCAGCATTTATCAAACCCACATCTTCCATTCATCCCTCTCTCCAAAGAAAAGAAAGAGACGACCGAGAAATCAGGGAAATGGGCAACCAGGACTTCGTACCAACTTCACAATTTGGACAATTGCAACTTAACGCTTGGCCTCAATCATTGTATCGATCTAAGCTCACTCAAAAAAAGTATTACAACTGCTTTGAAATATAGTTGGAATTTTTGAGTGGATTTGAGCCAAATCCTGGCAGACCTGGTGACATTTGCAGGGAAGTTAGGAGAGGATGTTGTTGGAGTGTCTTATCGACCAGAGTCAGGCCAAAAGCTCAGGACTTGGTTGGCTACAAAACGGAAACGTCGTTGAAAGGCGACTGAAGGCTCAGAGGAAGATCCTCTCTCCACTTCTCAACACTCTTTCTTCCATCTCCATCTCATTCCAGGTCCCAGGTTCAGGGTGCTTCGTGGGAACAGACATGGCCAAGGCTAGACTTAGAATCATGCTACACTCTGTAAATTGCATAAGCTCCAACTAGTCTGCTCTGGAATGTGAGCTAATTCCAGCGCCTCCCCTCTGCCTTGACAGAACTGAGTCTGTCGCCTCCCGAATGCCCAGCTTCTGAACCTATTCTGGAATCTCCTTGTACTCCAACTTCTATTCTTCGGATATTTGGACAGGAGACAGAGGAACCCGAACCTGAAATTCAAATTTGAATCTTTCCACCCATTTCAACTCAAGAAGGGCATGTTCTCCGAATCACAAACACTAAACTCTCAATTTATTTGCGAAATATTTGCGAAATGACCTCCAGAAAATAGCAAACTCAAAGTCGTTTTCTAAGAAAACCCTGAACTACGAAGCTTCACGTGTCTCAAGATTATTGTGGGCTTGTTGGGCGGTAGGTGGAGAGGCCAGTTCCATGTATGCATGTGACCAAGTTCATGCAAATCCACAAGGAAGCCCAAATTGGAACTGAGCCCGTCGTCACGCTCACAATTGTGAGCTGGAAGGAGAGACGCTGGATCCGAGTCAGAGGCTGGACGTGAAAGCGTAAAATGTTTGGATTGAGTTCTCAGTCAGTCCGAGTGACTTAGGAGATCGATCAGGTGGAGGAGGTGCTACGAAAGTCCTGGAACTGACATGACATGACATGAACTGCTCCACTGTGCCCCTACCTACGCTCCAATTACCGCCAGCCTTTCTCTGATCAGAATACCTGTCCGATCCACAAACACCAATTCTCCAATCAAATCAGAACCAACTCCAACTCTTCGCAACTCTCCAACCGCTCCAGCAACACAAACCAAATCCAAATTCACAGAGGACAAATTCCGAATCCGCCATCTTGTTCACAAGTTGGACCATAATTGCGTTTCCCAGTGTCGGAATCTCTTGAAAACTGGGCGTTGAGTCAAACCTTTGGTTTGAGTTAATTGAGAACTGGAGATGACTGGGTCTGTTTCTGGAGTGTTGGAGAAGCGTAATTAGCCAGTGGCTTCTTTGGCTGAGTAGGCTTAGTTCCCTCCAGTAGTTCTTCTGAGAGGAAAAGTTGTGAGACTCCTAATTTAGTTGAAATGGGGAAAAGAAGGCAGAGGATCTTGGAGGCGAGCAGAAAGTTTGGAGCGTTAAAAAATTCATTTAAAGTTGCTCCGTCTCGGTTATTAGTAATTAAGGTGGCAGGAGGACCTGAAGCTCAGCTCGGCCTCTTCTCATTTCCTGATCATCATCATAACTCTGGATTAGGAGGAGAGAGGAGAACCAGACCATCTTCCCAGACTTAGCACTTCATCAACTAAATCAGAAAATAAATTGAATTTGGGCACAAGACAGGAAATACGGACTCTGGTCCACTTCCAAATGGCGAATAGGAAATTAGCCAAGTCTGAATGAAGAATAACAGTCGCTGAAGACCAAACTCAGGTCTTCCTCATCTCTTCACAGAATCAAACTTTTTATGAAGAGCTTCTGTCAGATTCCTTCACACCTGATTTGATCTTCAAGAACTAATCTGTCTTTGAAACTAGACGGACTATCGCAGCAGCGGTTGATTGGGGTCCTTGAGTCCAGGCAAATGCCTCCATTCCAAACTCAGATTGAGTGACATGTGCAGACTTGACCTGTGTCTCCCTTTCTTCATATTTCCCAAATTCCCAACTAATTGTGGAATTCGTCCTTTGAACCTCTGCTGGATTGGAAGTTGTCTGAAGCTGGATTAATTAAGTTCCGTCTGAGCGGATCCGAGCTGATAAGGAGAAGAAACAAAAGGAAATCCAATAAACATGACAAGGAAAGAAAGGTTGGAGGGAGGAAAGTGAGAAAGAGAATGGGAGAAAAATGGAACAAAGTGGGAGAAAGAGAGACAAAGAGACGGAGTGAGGAGAGGAAGCTCTTTTCTGTTCGTCGAGCAGAACTCTGGACTCTGGATCTCTCAACACTCTCACACTCGCATTCCTACTCTTCCACTCCTTCTCAGACTCGGATGAATTAGAAACTATTCCAGCCTGGAAATCAATTTGGACCAACAGATACGAAGGCAGCTTGGAATGAACCAACAAACTCATCTATCCACACTGACCAGCATCCAATGACAGAATGTACAGGGCGGCTTCAGGACTATTGTGCTTCCAGTCATGCTGGACATCTTTTCAAAGAGTTTCGCTAACTCTAGTTCCAACTGCGGAATTTGATGGAAACTAAATTATCTGATTTACGATTTAGTAGATTCCTTGTGTCAGTAAATTGGGCAGGATTCGGCGAAAGCCGGATGAATGCGTGTGAGACGCTGTATATTTGTTTGAGGAGTGGACGGAGGATGAGAAAGCATTTGAAGAGCTTATGGAACCTGATGACGAGAGAAGTCCGGCCTTGACTCTCTGTGTACAAACATCAACAAAGCTCATCTCTGCTCGGAAGAGATCAGATGGAGCAAAACAAAGGACGGAGTGGAGATGGGTTCAATCAAGCCGAGGAGGATCAAAAATAGAGGCTTGGACTTGGACAACCCAGGTCCAGGTCCTCAACTCAAGCTCAACCAACTCTCATCCCAGGGTTGCTACTTCCTATCGTTTCACAATTCCACTGATTAATTCATCGGACAAGATTTTACTCAAATGGAATCATCTCCATATAACATATAAGGAATATAGGAATCACTTACAGCTTCCAAAATCTCATGAAATCAAATTCAGGAATTCGAAATTTGAAGTGATTTTATATTGAACGATTTTGGACAGACTTTCTGCGAAAGGAGCGATATAATTAATAGGTTAACACTCAAATTACGTCCAGATTGGATTTACCACAAGACATGTGTTCGCCTAGTTAGGATATTTGCAGGAAAAGTCATAATTTTTGTTCTGATTTGATTTTGCACAAACGTGATTTGCAACTTGAGAATATCACAGAATTTTGCAAAAAAATGCATCAACTCAGTGTGAATCAATTCCAAAGACGTGGTTTCGCATTTCGAATCTGTGAATCAAAAGCACATTGAATTGACATCTGATATTTTCATCTGATTTTAGCTTTTGCAGGAAAAGTGTGATTTGTATCATGAAATCGTCCAATACGAACTTATTGTAAATCAGGAAGATTCGACTAAAGCCATAGGTTTAGTGTTTAGTTCATTTAATTTTCAGGACTTGATTGTGGAACAACCCTGTGAGGAGAATCCAATCATTATTTCCCAGATGAGAGCCTACCTTTCTGAGTCTCGGGCCTCCAACTCCTTCTGCTCCTCTAATCATAAATGTTCAAAGAGCACTAGGCAGGAAACCCCACTTGAGAAGTACAATTCACCAAAATTGGAACCAATTCCCAAATTCTACTCACTTTCACCTTTCCCAAAACACAAGCATGGACTCGGAACACAACTTCAATAAGAAAATTCTGAAGATTTCGTCCAAATGTCCTTCAAATTCTCACAAGCGTCCACCAAACGTTTTGAAGGAATTTAAGCTTGACGCTCAAAATCCTCAGTACAGTTTCAAGAGAAACCTTGAAGCTTTTGCATTCACAAATTCTGCAGTTAGCTCAAGCTTTTGAACAAGGATCCAAGTTTGATTTGAATCAAAGACGTGAATCTTAGGAACTAAGGTCCAGTCATTAGATTGGGAATACGGAAGATGTGGAATTTTTCGGAAGGTTGATGTTTGAAGCAGAGCGTGTATAGTGGAAGTTGTGGAATTGTGCCTCTTTACTGCTTGATAGGCTAAATTATGCCTGACAATGGAGATTTGTAGGTAGAACCGGTTCGTTTGTTGTTCTGTCTATTTCTTCCATACAGGAAGATATGCCAGAAACGTGCGGAGAGCCGCGGAACGTGATCCTGTCCTGTCGGGATCTCGAACTGAACTGAAGTCGATGTGTTGGTTCTCCAAAAACCCAAACTCTTCGCATCTGGTTCTGGCACTTTAGCCCTGCTGCCAGAAGAGTCTGAACCGAATTGAACGTACGAGTTCGTAGAGAAACAGGCGGACCAGGCAGCGAACAGACGACTCTCCGTGTTGACGAACGAATATTATTCTGCGCTACGGAAAGACGGGGAAGAAGGAAACTTGGTGGTTGCGAGAAGGGGAAAAACGACCAAACTGCTTCACTCAAGCAGCTCCAGTCCTTCCAATCCCTCAAACTCCGCTTTTGGACAAAAAAAAAACACGAGCTGGGCTGTAAGAAGCTTCAGGCCTCAGAGTAACCATTCCCTATGCCTCCGCTCTATCTTACAGTCAGAAGGTCATTTTGGCCTTTCGAAATTTAGCGCCAACGATCCAAGCGTCGTTGTGAGCATTTCATTTGCTGATGGATCTTCCAACTGCTATGAAGCCAATTCTGTCAAAATATATATGCAGGGATTTGCAAAATCATGTAAATTTTTCACAAGATTAAAATTCTGCTTTCGACCAACAAAACAAAGCAATTCTAATTTTCGGTTTTTGTATGGGATTTTTTATCTTGTTTTCCGACTTTAAATTGGTGATTTAAATGTGAAAATTTCAATTTTAATTGAATATTCATATTTTCATTGATATTGATTTTGTGATTTCAGTATTGTTAAAATTTTAGATTTTGATTTTATTGCGTATGTTTTAGAGCAGCTAATCTTCGCCAATGATTTTGCAAAACATCCCAAGCGATTTCTACCATGTGTATGTACGATATGTTATGTTGCTACGATACTAAAGAGTATTTCACCAGCAACATATGTATTGTGGGCATGAAAATTGTCCTTCCTTTTTGGAAAATCTAAAACCAAGTACTTCGTATCAAACCCAATGAGCTTGCAGCCCTATTGATCTGCTTAACAGTATTTACACTTGACTTCGCTAACCTAAATTAACACACCTGAATCTTAGGAAATTCATAGAACTAGAGCAAATGAAAATTCCCAGAGTGTGTAAACAAATCTGCGTTCATTGTTGGTTTACGTCATTGTTGCTACTGCTGTGGCCGTGGTCATTCGTCCATGTGTAAAGTGGCTTTTAATTTCAAAAATTCAAAAAATCACTCTAACTCTGCAACACTTGAATTCTGCTATACTTGCAATCAACCTTAGATTCAAACAAGTTAGCATTATAAAACTGACCTCAGTAAACTCCTAGTTTGCTCATTTTTCAGAGATCACAGTTTCGTATTGAGATTAGAAGAAAATGGACTGCTCAACGTTCTAAACTTCGAGCCTTTCCTTGTGCATCCGAGAGAGAATAGGGTGTAGGGAAGTATGTCTAATTAGTTAGTAATTATGTAGGTCTCAGGTCTCACGCAACGAGTATATAATATTAGACACATGCCAGGACGCCTTTCTGTGTCCTTCGTCCTGCTTGACATTCTGGACAGAGTGGAGCTGGGAGAGGAGGAGGACAGGTGGTCAGTGGTACCTTGTATTCGGATTCTGTTTCATCGTCCAAGAACCCTTCTCTCTGCTGAGGCTTTGGACTGGGCTGACTTTGTGTCTCTGGCCAACTACTACTAATCCCTCTTCACCAAATCCCAAACCCTCAAAAGTATGTTTCGGATTATACTAAACTTAAGTCGGATTTAGGAACTCCTATCTCCGCCCGCACAATAGAACCCAGTCCTCCCAACAACTGAAGCCAGAGTGAAAACCAGAAAAGTCTGTCTTCTCCTTCTAAATGACTCTTCAATTCCAGTTTCCCTCTTCACAAAAATAAAATGGGTCTTCGTCTTCAAAAGACACATTTTTTGAAGGATTCTCCGTTATTATTATTTTTTCCTCGTCTCAAAATGAAGGGAGAGGGAAAGGATTACTATTTACGTCGGAAAATTGAATGTTGAATGACAATGCAGTGACAGTAGAGTAGAGTAGAGCTAGCTTTGAGCCAGAAGAGGCATTAGAGAATCACCCCATCTGTCTGTCCGTCTGTCCTGCTTTTTCAGAACAGCGAAACTAACTTGAATTTCTATGCAGATCTAATCTACTTACAGTTACTACGTGATGGTGAGTATTTCATAAGCAAAAAAAAAAGTGGGAACAAATGGAAAGAAGTCGAACTGCCGTAGTTCTATGTTTTTTTCTCAAAAATGATGTGACAGACAAGCCGAAATACGACTCTAATGAAAATGCTGAATGATGCCTTGCCAAAAAGTTTCACTCTCGTATTTATTTTCTGAGATTTCAAAAAAATTGGAAGAGATGAAGTTGTGTATACAAATTAGGGATTGGGAATGCCCAAGTGGGAGGTGGGAGAAGCGAAGAAAAGGAAAGGAAAGTATTAATATTGAATGAATGGAAGAAAACTACAACTTTTCCCGATTTTCTAACGAGTTTCAATTTTGGGAAAATATAATTCTGCCCTCGGCAGTTCCAAATTCTACTCACACAAATTACTTTAAATCATGTCATCGTCCTGCGTCCACAAGCCTAGCAAATTGGTGTACTTTCCTGCTGAAAACAGGCGTAAAGACCCATTTTGACGTTGGTTGCTATGAAAACAAAATTAGTTCTGGCGTAAAGTGAGCTTAGGCGCCTAAATAACCTTGAAACTCGAAAGCCTATGCGAGCATACGATTATTCGTAAAAGATGGAATTTGGGTCAGTTTGAATAAATCGAAGATTTAGAGATGAACAGATGCGTCCCATTGCTAAGGCCCTTCTGTGCAAATCCCTTCCTGTCATTAATTTGTTTCTGAGGGCGGGCGGAGGAGATTGAAATGGAAAGTTTTCTCTCTTCTTTTTATCAACAATCCTCTTTTTTTGTCTTGAGCCGGAGAGTATCTAAGTCTGAGCGTAGGCTTTTGGGCATAAATAAATATAATTAATAGGCTTTTCTCCCAGCACCAAGACTTCCACTCCATTTATTCATCCAAAACAATTCCGTCCTGTCTTTTCACTTCCCACTTTCTTCTTACTTTCCAAAAATGTTTCCTAATTGACAAGTCCAGAGTTCAGATCTCTTCTCCTCTTACCTAGCTCACTAGTAATTAGACAACTTTGAGCACAAAATCAGAACTCACCAATTTTGTCCATTAATAAGCATTCATTTTTGGATTTTGCAACAACGCAGAATTGAGGGTTTGATAATTTGTTAAAAAACAATGCTTTCAAAAATTGAATGATCTGGTTCAAGTATTTCAGGGCTGCTCGTCCTGCTGTGACTTTAATCGAGAAGAAATGGAAGTTGAGCTAGGGTCTGCTCAGATCCTCATCGAGGAGCTCTGTATATTTGTGAAGGCTGAGGAAATGGAATCTAATTACACGGAGTGAAAGGAGAGAAAGAAGCGGAGAAGGGGAGAGTGGAGAAAGGACGAGTGAGGGAAAGGAGGAGAAAGCTGGAGTGAGAACCCAGCTAGTTTTTTGTATCATAGATAAGTGGCGTTTATGGACATTGACATGGAAGTTCATCCCTCTTTCCGGGAAGAGTCTACACGGAATTGGAACCGCTCTTCTTCCAATCCCTCCCACTAATACGCGTCTTTCCCCGTCACTCAGCTCAAACCGCTCTTCGCTTCTCTAATGCATTCAACTTATAATCACACGGGACCGAACTACGTAGACAATCAAATCCCCTCAACACCAAATAACTCCAAATCCATACATATAACTCATCTTCTGCAGATTCCAGGCAAAAATTCAACTTTCAATGATTTCAACTCTTATTTTGAATTATGAGAATTTGACCTAAGCAGGACGAACTAACTACCCACCTCTCATCTCTCCATTCTGCATATTATACGAGTATCTGCACGAGTTTTTAATTGAGATTCAGACTGACAAATGAACGAATTGGTTTTTGAGTCGGAGGGAATTAGAGAATGGGCTGAAGAGGAGAAATCCATGGATGAACTAATGACGTTGATTAGCATAGAAATTAAGAAATGGCTCCAGACAGACCCTAAACCCTAATGCATTCCAGTGGGAGGAAAAGCCTGGCGTGAAGACTTGCTGGAGATCAGCACTATTGTCCCCATGTATTGCTTTCTGGTCTCAATGTGAGGAGCTAGAGCACTTTTTCCGTTCAAGCAAACTCTATTATTCTCTATTACACAAAAAGGAAAAACATCATCTCTGAACTCTATAGGCCTTCTGCACCCTCATTCGGCAACTGGCTGGCGATTTCATCAGCCACGCCGATACATCCAGAAATTTCATTCATTTTTCAAGTAAAAAATGCATAGTCGCTTAATGTTATGTCCGTTGGCCTCAACTTGTGCTGAGGCCACATCTATACATATTATTTTTTAAGGTTTTGAGGCCTTTGTTTACGCAAAATTCAGAATTCAGCTCCGAATTTGAAAAATTCTCAGATGAACGGCATGGATCTGTTATTTCAAGTTCGAAGCTACAATACAACATCAGAAATGCTTGACCAGCGAACGAGCAAATCAGTGCTTAACCGTAGCCTAAAAACTTGATTATGAAAAGCTAGCCTGGCAATGGTCAAATTGACAATTTATAGTGGCTTTATTGGTTTCATCGTCAATTCTTAATAGGAGATTCAGTGGAAAACCTCAAATGTTCTTCTATTCAAGTACAATTCAATCGAATTAGCAATTGCTTCGTATTGATGGCAAGGCGACTGGGCCAAATCCGAGCTTGAGCCAGGATGACGAGGCGTATGGAGGGACTGGAGGAAAAAGTTCAAAAATGGATTGGACTCTGTATAGAGAAGGAATTAAAAGTCATTCATCATTCCAGCCCCATGGATTATGTCACGAAATTTTTTATTTTATTATTTTTTCCTTTCCTCCGCACTTCCTCATCCATGTTTTCCACGCTCTTTTTATTCTCCTTTATTTTCTCGGTGTGGTGAGTGAAAGTGGATCCATCTCACTCCATGACGTCCTCGTCATCACTGTCATTAAAGAATGGCTTTTCACGTTCCACCAAAACCTGGGTCGAGCTCCATACAGGCTCCTTCCTCCGAACCTCACAGAACCTTGTCCACACAATATCAAAATGGGACAATGTCACATACACTTTCTCATCTGTCCTTCTTGAGTACTACTCTCATTAAATCTTATCTGGTCCTCAAGTGGAAAATCCTTCTAAGAAACAGGAGCAATTGAAGCCACCTCAACCTGACCTGTCCGATTGACACGAGCCACCCTGTACAGAGCGGCCAGACCCTTCTTTAATCATTTCCACCTCCGTGCTGATGGCACATTGAGTATTCATGGAAGTCTGGGATCTGAGTGTTGAGTGTGAGGGGACTTGCCACACGTTCAGCTCACTGCCCAATCTATAACACAATATTTCTAATTAGCTTGTCCCTTTTTTCTCGCGCAGGAAGGAACTGATGCAGTGAAAGCACTTAGTCCACCTGACTCATCCCCAACTTTCCTCTACGAGCCTCATTTATTCCGAATCTCAGAATATAATCCGAAACTGCTTGGCCTAATCCCTGATTCTGTACTTGAAGACCAAGAATAGTCCAAAATATTCGCAGACCTGAATCTATTGTGAGTTGTAATTTATTATTTAGATCCACATTTTGGTTGCTAACAAATTGTGAAGAGATATTTGCAGTCTGAGCTTTCCATCATGTGTATCTATTCCCTTGAATCCGGTCCGGACTCATCTCCCGGTTGTGAATAGTGAATTTTGCGGTTGAGGTTGGGTGCTAAAGTGATTAGGATCAGTACGGAGCGTGAGTGGGGCTGAGAATTGGATTGTGAGGGCTGGCTGATCCCTTTGTTCAGGTATAAATTGATAATGGATTCAACACTTTTCCCCATTAGATTATTAGACTGGCTGGGGAGTTGGAACTCGTCCCTGTCCCAATTGACAAACTCAGTGGGCCGTCCACACGTCCCAATCTCATCCACCACCAGTCTTCCCGTCTTTCACTCCCTTCACTTCTTCATGTCCTCCTGGTGCTCAGGCCTCAATCCCAACCCGAATCGGGGACGTGTCATCATGAGTGAGATTCCAATTCAACTTTTTTTTTCGATTCTCATTTTTAAAATGAAATGACTCTTTCAATACATACCATATATGCAGACGGGCTCGGGAATTGAAATGAGATTTACAAAATACAAAATGAGTTTGTTCCAGTTGGCCTGAGTATTTGTCCGTCTGTCTGTCTTCGGCGTACGCTAGGTATTTCTATTCTTTTATATGGAAACACAGGAATTGAACGATTTCGATTTAAAAACCTCTTGCCAAATTTGATGTCCATAACATAGTTCTACATAGTTCTGTTAATTAGCGCAAGCCTCTAAAACTGGATGATCTCAAATATCAACTCTTCAGACCGGCCTAGTCCAAATATTTAAATTTTAGTCTACAGTTTTGCATATTTTGATTTTTTGGTAGAACTAATTACATAATTTCACTTTTTTTTTAATTTGGTGCACATTTTGAAGTTTCAAGCATATTTTTGCACTTTTGAAAATATCATAATCTAAAATATATACTTTATTTCAAAATTTCTCAGGTTATTGTTATTTAACAACTTTTAGTATTGTAATTCAAAACTAGTGCTGATCAATTTTTTTTAAATTTTATAATTGTAGTATTGTTTCCGATATTACGGCTTGACTGACTGAGTTTTTAGCAAACCGGTTAGTTTGATCGAAAACAGGCGTTTTTTTTAACTGTTTTTTTCCTGCACATTTAGTGAATATTTTGAGCGCAGTGCTAAGACCCGCATCTAGTATTAAGTACTAGTAGTAGCAGGACCTTTGTAAGGCTGATTTACTTTTTTCGAATATTTCCCAAATTGGAGGAACAGAATAGAATATGCAATATGGAGTCGGGTGCTGATCTGGTGTGGATATGTATCATTGGAACACAGAGCTCCAATGCTTGTCTTCTGGGAAAAGGCTCCTGTTCCACATGACAAGACTCGGACAATTAGAGTAGTGGAAAGAGAGGGAACTGAATCCTGGTCTCCGCTTTTTTTATTCGGATTTGACAAAACCGTAATCCTTCCCTGTCATCCAAAATGTTGAATGGAACTACATGCGTCATTCAGGGATTCATGGCTCGGTTCGAATGAGACTCAAGTAGCGGAATACGTTGAGCAATTGAAATGTCTTTTATGACTCGTTCTAAAATTGGTATAAGCAAAATTAGTGGACAGACGTGGTCGGTCTGGCCTCATGTGACAGCTGCACACAAATTGCACAGATTGGAAGTCTAAAATAGTTCCACTTTGATCAATTGATTAGAATTTAGGTTCATCTTCTCTTATTAAGTTGGGATGCGGGTTGAGTATTCAGGATGAGGAAATGCCCAGTCAGCATTGCACTGCACCCAAGCTAGTTTTCACTCATGTCACTCCAGCCTAGTTCCTATTTACTAAACAAAGTGTCTGTTCTCCAAAGGCCAGTCTGCGCTGTCTGTGTGCCTGAGACTCGGAAGTTGGAACCAATTAAAAGTGGGTCTGTGAAGACTCCAACAACTGGAGCATTTTCCCAAATCCATGGAAACTTGTCAACACTTGGGAAATATAAGTTTGCCGGCGTGTTGAATGAAATTATATGAAATTAGATGAAGTTTTTGGGCTGTTTATTAAATTATGTCTGTCATGTGAGGAGGATGGACGGCTGACGCCTGTTCCGCTTCGTCTCCAGAGTCAGCTTCACTCAGCCGCTTCCATCCAGCTTCATCCCGAATGACACGGACTCACATGTCTCTTCTCAACATCCAAGACATCCTTTCAACTCCCCATTTCTACAATCAACTTCAAAGCTTCGTTTCTAATTCCATTTCTATGTATTAGTTTACTAATATCATGCACACTCCTAATCTTCAAACTTGGCATTCGAGTTTGGAATGCCGAATTGCTTAAGCATTGCTCTATGCTCTTGTTACTTGAAGATCAAATTTTAGGTCTATTTCGTTTCCTATTTACATTTGGTTTGGGTTTGTCCGAATAGAAGGAGGACTGATTGGTAAATCAATAGCTGAGTCTGTATTGTAGATTCTAGACCTGGAAGCAAAAACCCAAAAGAGCCACCGCAAGGTTCTTTTGTCTTGTTTCCTCCGCTTCGCCCGCATGGCTCGGTTGAAAGCCAGGCAGGTAGAGCGTAGAACGAACTACCAGCAAACCCGACCAACGACCAACTGTTATTACGGTGGTGATGGAGATACATGGATTTGGGACTAAAAAACGTTCTTTTGTTGTGGTTCATTGAGAAAGCTGGAACCACAGGAGTGATGAGTGAAACTATTACATTATTCGCCTCAATACGTTCTGCTTCACAATTCACAAATTCTGGGAGACTCGTCTTCGCCTTCCTCTGTCTGTCTCTTCGAGTCTTCTGCCCGCAGTTTCAGACACACATCAAGCCCAACCTTTGGTTCCGGTGCAACAGTTCCATCCCAGCCCGTCAATTCTGGACGAATTCGACTCAGAAGAAGGATTCAAACCGCAATCATTCGTTTCTACACTCGGACCCACTCACATTTCTGTAATCAAGTTGGGAGTTCCAATCGACCTACAAGCCATGACGGCACAAATTGCCAGACGGAATTAATTTATAATGAATGGGTTCTGCACTTCAATATGAGTCACCCGCATTCTCCGCAAAGCAACAAAATGTCAGACTGTAAAAAGTTGAGACATTTTTGGAGTAGTTTCGGAACTAATGTGTGTTTTGGCATTATGAATTACGCAGGTCTTGCAGATCGGCGCTCCAACTTGACCTTGACATATTGCATTCCAAATTATATCAAAGTTTTCGTTGGATTGACCTTGAAAACTTTTCTTGAAATTCAAATATTCCCAAGAGTTTGTTGACTTTTTCAAAATGGAGTGGGCATCATTTTTTCTGTTCCAAATGAGGGACTGGTTCAAATTGGGGAGAGGGAGATGTGAAAGGGCGAGATTTGGTAAAGAGGAATTTATGTAGTGGCCTCAGTCTGCGTGTTCAGAGAACTAATGCAATA